>ML377785.1:0-75915 GCA_005239525.1 Nicotiana knightiana | reverse complement strand
ACCCCAGAATTATATTTGCAACACCCGCTTAGTCTTCTACAAGACATAGTTGAGCGTGATCACTTGCCTCCCAGTCTAGCAGGAGTTCATCCAGTATTCCATGTTTCTACGCTCCGAAAGTATCACGGTGATCTGTCTCATGTGTTAGATTTCAGCTCTGTCCAGTTGGACAAGGATTTATCTTATGTTGAGGAGTCGGCGGTCATTTTGGACAGGCAGGTTCGAAAGCTCAGGTTAAAGAACATTGCTTCAGTGAAGGTTCATTGGAGGGGTCAACCAGTCGAGGAGGCGACTTGGGAGACCGAGCATGGTATGCGCAGCCGTTATCCTCATATTTTCACCACTTCAAGTATGTCTCTATGCTCGTTCGAGGACGAACGATTATTTTAAGATGGGGAGGATGTAATGACCCGACCGGTCATTTTGAGAGTATTAGCCCCGATCCCCTATTTACTATTTTCCCCGTATCATTTTATGCTTATGTGACTTGCCGGGAGGTTTGTTTTTTGGTTTCGGAGTGATTTGGGACACTTAGTCCCTAAAATGAAAGCTTAAATTCTAGGATTTTGACCGTAGTTAGAACTGTGTGAAAACAACTTAGAATGGAGTTTCATTAATTTCGTTGGATCCGTTGGGTGATTTTGGACTTATGAGCGTGCCCAGATTGTGATTTGGAGGCCTGTAACTGAATAAGACTTGAAATGGCAAAACTTGAATTTTTGGGAAGTTTGACCGGGAGTGGACATTTTGACATCGGGGTCGAATTTCGATTCCGAAAGTTGAAGTATGTCTGTAATGTCAAATATGACTTGTGTGCAAAATTTGGGGTCAATCGGACGTATTTTTATAGGTTTCGATATCAGTTGTAGAAGTTTGAAGTTTTAAAATTCATTAAGTTTGAATTAGAGCGCGACTCGTGTTTTTAGCGCCGTTTGATGTGATTTGAGGGCTCGACTAGGTTCGTATGATGATTAGGACTTGTTGGTATATTTGGTTAAGGTACCGGGGGCCTTGGTGGATTTCATATGGTTAACGGACTAGAATTGGACTTAGTGTTATAGCTGAAGCATCAACTATTGATGGTCCATAGTTTCCTTCTACGCATTCGTAAAGGTTCTCCCGTGTTCGTGTAGAGGATGTTGGAGTGCTGCTAGAGTTAAGCCTTCGCGTTCGAGATGTATGTCCCGCATTCGCGAAGCACTGTGATCTTAGGCCTACACGTTCGCGATCGGGTCCTCGCGTTAGAGGAAAAAGGGCAGATGAGTCACTAGGCAATTAGCCTGTGCGAACGCATAGAGGTGAACGCGTTCGCGAAGGAGCAGGCAGTGGAAGCTACGCGTTTACAAAGGAGGAGTTTTTGGTCAGTAGTTATTTGTGCTACTCAAGCGCGAGACTGAGGCCGCGTTCGCGAAGAAGGAGTTACCTGGGCAACATATAATATTTCAAAAGCGAGGGTTTTGCCATTTTTATTATAACTTGAGATAAATAGCTCAGATTTGGGCGAGATTTGGAGAGATTTTTAGAGGCATCATTTGGGTAATGATTATTCACTTGTTTTTGGTTATATCCCACTAATCTATCATTAATTTCATCTTCTAATTTAAGATTTGGTTTGAGGAATTTTGGAAAAAGTGAGAAACGTTCTTCAACCGAATTTTTAGGTTTTGATTGAGATTTTGGTATTGGATTTGAGTAATTTTTGTACAAATGAACTCGTGGTTGAATGTGTGTTCGTATTTTTGAGACTACGAGACGGTATCTCGGGAGATCCCCTGTTGAGCATTTACTTTTGGGACTACGAACGGTATCTCGAGATCGCCCCTGTTGTTTATCCCTATGTGCTGTGCTGTTATCTTTCTGTAGTTTCTCCTTGTTAAATTACTAGTCTCTTATTGCCCTGCTATATTTTTTCTACCTTAAATTATTATATTCCAGTAGGGCTCTAACCTGACCTCGTCACTACTCTACCGAGGTTAGGATTGGCACTTACTGGTACCGCTGTGGTGTACTCATGCTACTCTTCTGCACATGTTTTGTGTGCAGATCCAGGTACCTCCTACCAGCCCCGCTATTAGTTGCATACTTGCTTCTGCCCTGGAGACTTAAAGGTATATCTGTCAGTGTCCGCTGACCTCAGAGCTCCCCTCTATCCATTTTATGTTGCTCCTCTTTTATTTGTTCTAGTTACTGATGTACAGGAACAGTTATACAAATTCTTAGAGCTTGTGACTTGTGACTATCGGGTTTTAGGAATATTGTTTATACTCGAGTGCTGGATTACTTGTACATGCCGAGCGGCATTTTTCCGTTATATAGTTATCTTTTGAAATTTAGTTGTTGATTTTGTCTTTATTTTCGATTGTTTCGCAATTGTTAGGCTTACCTAGTCGTTGAGACTAGGTGCCGTCACGACATCTTATGGAGGGAGAATTGGGTCGTGACATTACCTTTAAGGTTACTTTTACCTGCTCTGATGCTCCCCTACTTAAGCGTAAAAACTCAATTCTTAAGCTCGAACCTAACAATCAAAGACTTCATTAAATTCTTACCTCGTAGGTAAACTTATATCTAATTATATACATGCTACCGCAAGTTCTTTATTCCCCATCTGGAAATCTCATTTCACTATTTTTCTTGCATCAACACCAACCTTATGTCGCCATTACACTTGTATTGCTTATTATTTTGAAAATAGGATAGAATGGTTATTCTCGTTAAAGATTTCCTTGTTCTTTTCCATACTAAAGTATCATGACACTTCTAACCGCAATTCATGTTGCTAAGTATCATCATTTTCTTCCCTTAAAACAATAATATGGTTATCATATCACCTTTCAAGTTCGTTTTATCTTCAGACCTTTTGTGACACTATACTCTTCAATCCATGTTGAAATACCTTTCTAGCAAGTACGACTACCTTACACCTCGCAATCCATGCTTATGTATTTTAACAAGTACGACTCCCTCGTAATAAACCCATATAATATTCATACAATTTTCCATAACATACACCATTTTCAGAATGCTGTATCTAAAAAGCGTACAATCCATCTTCATGTCATCATCCTGACGATTCCCCCCCCCCCCACCTATAGCCAATATCCCATCTTTACATCAACATGCTTTGTGTAATTAATATAAGTACTTGTATATTTTTCATTATTCATGGAACCTAGTTTGTGGTACCCGATCATCGTACAATAATTTCTTTTGTACCTCCATAGTATCTTCAACCCCATCACCGTGCATAATATGTTAGGGATCCCTAACGCATCACTCCATAACATTTGGACACTTGTAACCTCTCAACTCCCACGCGTACCCTTACCATTTTGCAGCTCGTGGGCCTAAAGTGATCAGACTGCTCTGAGAAAGATAAAAAGTAAACTCTTATAGTTTGGATCCTAGATCCAACAACATATAGTAGGGGAAAAGGCCTAAACTACCCATATCGTTTGCTAAATAGTTTACAGATACCTTCCGTCCACCTATCTGTCTAAAAAAGTACACGTCATTAATTATATTAACAAAAAAGCCCCTGCGTCTAACGGCAAAATTTTTGGGCATTCAATTTAGTGATGTGGCAATTTCTCATTGAACCACGTGTCAATCTCTAGGTGAACAAAAGATTGACCTTATTTTTTTACCCGGGTCATAAAATACAATAACCAATCCGACATATGAGTATAATAAAATCTGCCCCATTTATTTGACCCGCCCTATTTTCTTACTTTTTTTTTGGTTTTTTCTCTTTCTCTTTCTCTTTCTCTTTCTCTTTCTCTTTCTCTTTCTCTTTCTCTTTCTTCCTCTATTGACTTAACAAACAAGCAAAAATGCAATGTTTAACCCACTGGAGAAAACAAAAGAATTGGGTTTACTGAGCAAAAGAAAAAAAGAACAGCAGACATTTTAATACTACTAGTCTACTTCTTCTACTCTAAACTTTCATAAAGTCAACACAATGTGCTTGGGTTTTTATGGAAGAAAAATTCACAAGTGTGTGAAGCTACAATATGGTTGAGAAATTAAAATATTCATATAATGTGACTGAGTAAAATCTCCGTAAAAGGTAAGGAGGGACATGATAATTCTCTGGCAGATCTATTTGTCTTGTTTAACCCAAACAATCGTCCCACCGTTCTGTAGGTAAAATTTCAACACCGGAAAAGTTAGCGGAGCATTTGTATCATAAGGGACAGCCTCATAAACTGACCTACTCGAGGCCTTGGATACTTCCACCAAATCCCCTTGATTATTCTCTTGAGTTTTAGACACATCTGTGGACAAATACCCAGAATTCTACACCGGTAGATTTGTCAGAACAGTCTCCAAAACTTCTCTAGCTTTACCAATTGACTGGCAAACCCTCTTCTTTCGAATTGAAGGTTCGTCGCTCTTTTCTATGACCTATCTGATTCCACCCAACCAAAACTTCTTCGGCTTTAGGAGTCTCCTTTTGTCTGCGCAATCCGAGGCAGAAATTTTGAGTTCTACGATTAAAAAAAGAGAAAGAGAAGAGATTAAGAAAAAGAAAGAAAATAATGGGGAAGGTAAGATAATTAGGACGGGTTAGGTTAATGAGGTGGATATTTGATTTCTGAACAAAAAAGAGCCATGTGGCTCAATAAAAAAATAAATACACATTAAATATGAGGTCCACATGTTACGCCGTTAAAAGGAGGGGTAGATTTAGGTATAAAAATAACGTTGTGTGCTTTTTTAGACAGATAGATGGATGGGGTTATTTTTAAACCATTTAGTAAACAATAGGGGTAGTTTTGACCCTTTTTTCGTATGTAGTATTGACAACTTGTCATAAATTGTTACTTTACCTCATACATTATTTCAAACATTTGTTTCTCATAATTCATAAGGGTCCATCAAATCCTAATTTAATCGCTCCACTTGACACATGCATAAGTACTTTGGAGCTTACATTTCAAAATTCTCAATTTCCTCAAGTTCAAAAGGACAAATCCCAACTAAGTCAAACTCAAGATTGTCATTCCACATTATTTTACCTTCTCTGGTAAGTTATGTTGCTTCTTGTACCTTTTCAAGTTACACCTTTGTGTATATCATTTTTTTTACTTACCTATTTAAGTACACCTATCTCGTCTACACATACTTTGGTATGCATAATTAAATGTTAACATCTGCTAGTATCTCATTCGTTAATTGGGAGACCTTTAAGGTTCACCTACCCTTCTCATACTTATTATATGCTTCGAATACCCTAAATTTGTGCCCATACATGACACTTTATTTCTTACAATTTACTTTCTTACATGTGACATTACCATAATGAAAACCTCGTCATGTTGAGAGTCTCCCAATCCATAGTGAGAGTGAGGATCACCTCTTGTAGCTTGACTTGTTCACCTTTTAAAAGTCTTGAGGGTCACCTTTTCTTTTTTGAGAAGTTTTTGGTCATTCTTGACATTATCCCAAATAAGCCTTCATTCTTATAAGTCACAATGTGATTGCTATGAACTTGGTTGATTCACATTCTCTTACCAATTCGATTTTTTAATCATACAAATTGGAACTGCTGTGTTTTCTTCTTTGTACCTTTGTACTCGAAATCACACGTGACGCCTTTCATGATAATAACAACGAGACTAAGTAAAATAAATATATATTCATGTATGTCGTGTAAAACCCCATTACTACAACTTTTCACAACTATCTATGGAGTCTTTATACCAAAGAATAAAATTAAACACTTGAGAAAATAACTGACTAGCATAAATTAATAAAACACATGATAACTACCACGAATTAGGAGTGGCGTCTCGTCATATACCTTAGTAACAGAGTCAACCTAGCTCTAACCTCTTGCCACGTATCATACCTCATCTTGAAACATGTTGTCACCTTATGATTTAAGACTCCATTCCAAGCTCGTTAGCCTTAAAAATATTATTTTTATTCACCTCGATTTGCATGTGCAGTCCGGACGTGGATTTGGAAAGTCTTTATGTGAAAATATATAACATAATAATTTTTGAGAGTTTAATTTGATTTTTAGTTGACTTTGGTCAACATTTTGAGTAAACGGACCCAGACCCGTGTTCTGATGGTCCCGAGAGGTCCGTAGTAAAATATGGGACTTAGGTGTATGCCCGGAATCGAATTTCGAGGTCCCTAGCTCGAGAAATGAATTTTTGATGAAAATTGTTAAACGAAAATTTAAAGGAATGAAATAAATTGATTAATGTTTGAACTCATTTGTGTCGGGCCCGTATTTTGGTTCCGGAGCCCGTTGCATGTCTATTATAACATATATGTGAAATTTGGTGAAAATCGGAGTTTATTTGACGTGATTCGAACGTTCGGTTGAGAAGATAGTGAATTTGAAATGTTCTTGAGGAATTCATGAGTTTTGATGCTAAATCCGTATTTTTGGGTGTTATTTTAGTGATTTGATTGCACGAGAAAGTACTTAAGATGTTTTTAGATTTGTGTTCATGTTTGGTTTGGAGCCCCGAGGGCTCGGGTGCCATTCGGGCGATGCGCGAGTTGAGTCAAAACTCAACCAAGGCTGCAGGTGCACCAGTTCTGGTGTGCCTGCACATGCGAGTCTTTTGCCGTAGGTGCGAGCTCGCAGGTGTGAGCCACAACCTGCAGATGCGACCCAGGCCCCTTGCTTCGATCTCTGCAGATGCGGACTCCTCATCTTAGGAGCGGGGTCGCATAAGCGGAACCCATCCGCAGATGCGGCCCAACCCAGCTTTCCATTTTTCGCAGATGCGGACTTCCTCCGCAGAAGCGGAACATTGTCCGTAGGTGCGGCCCCAGTGGCCAAGATCCCATTCCGCAGAAGTGGACCTCCTGTCTGCACGTGCGGATGCGTAGATGCGGTCCAAGCACTGCAGGTGCGAGGGTCGGGCAGTGAGGTCATGTTAATTAGAACTCCAGCCCTTTTTGTCTTATTTTTCACAAGGGTAGAATACCTAGGGCGATTTTCTCAAGGATTTTTCTTCATATCATAGGTAAGTTTTCATTAACTACTTTCTTCCAGTTACCCATTGTTTTTCATCAATTTACAACTAAAAATCTAGGGTTCTCATGGTAGCAATTGGGGGTTTGGATAGAATTAAGAAATTTTGCATAATTGGAATTTAGACCTCGAATCGAGGTCGGCTTTTAAACTAACTGCATATTCGGGCTCGGGGATGAACGGGTAAATGAATTTTGGTCCGAACCCCGAATTTGGCCCAAGCGGGCCCGGGGTCGATTTTAAACTTTTTTTGGGAAAACTTAGGAAAACCATGATTATGCATTAAAGTTAATTCCTTTACCAATAATTAATGATATTGAACTAATTATGATTAGATACGAGTGGGTTGGAGGTGAATTCTAAAGAAAAAGTTGTACTTGAGCAGTGAGCGGCCTGCAAAATCGAGGTAAGTGTTGTGTCTAACCTTAGCTTGAGGGAATAGGTATTGAGTGACTACTGCTACTTGTTTTGTTGTTGAATACGATGTATAGGTGAGGTAACGAGTACCTATGCGTTGGGGTCGATTCATAACATGTGAATGAAAGTTAATTCTTGTTATTCTTGTTGTCTTAAAGCCTACTATCTATGAAAATTGTTGTTAGTGAAATGTTGAAAGATTTGTATCCGGTTCCATCAAGATGGAAAATATTGTGAATATTGAGTTGAGATTGAAATGGTAAATGGTGATAGAAACTATGATGAAATACCGATTCTTGTGAAATTCCTCTTTATATGTTGTTAATGATTATGTGACTAGTGAGGAAGAGTGTAAAGCACGAAGGGTGATGCCGTGCATAATTTATTTAAATGGTGAGGAAGAGTGTAAAGCATGAAGGGTGATGCCGTGCATAATTTATTTAAATGGTGAGGAAGAGTGTAAAGCACGAAGGGTGATGTCGTGCATAGTTTATTTAAAATGTGAGGAAGAGTGTAAAGAACGACGGGTGATGCCGTGCATAATTTATCTATATTGTGAGGGGAGAGTAAAAGCACGAAGGGTGATGTCGTGCAAGTTTCCTTTCTATTTTATTTGCTTAAATTGTTGTTGATCACTGTCTATTTCTGTCTTATTGTTTTCTCACTCCTTATGTTAAATTCCCCACTGTATGCTCCCTTCCCATTATTTGTTGTTTACTTTTCTTTATTTGCTGCTATTTCTACTATCATGATTATACTTGTCCAGGTTTTTATGTGGTGTCCTGTCCTAGCCTCGTCACTACTTCGTCGAAGTTAAGCTCGACACTTACCAATACATAGGGTCGGTTGTACTGATAATGCACTCCGCACTTCTTGTGCAGATCCAGGTTTAGGTTCGAGCTGAGTTTGAGTTGTGGCAGACTATTCGTACGGAGACACGTGGTAGATTTGCCGACGTCCGCAGATTCCTGGAGTCTCTTCCTTATTATTTAGTTGCTATTTTATTTAGTTCAAAATAGATATAAATTTTCTTTCAGCCAAATACTTGTAGTAAATTCTTAGTAGTTCATGAATTGTGACTCCTAACCTTGGGTAGCTAGACATTGATATTAGTTTCGCAGTATCGTTTTACTATTTCATATATTAATTTGGTATTATATATTGGATGGTAGAAAGACTTCTTATATGTTTTTAATTGTCTTAATGTCGTAAACCTCTAATGTTGGCTTGCCTAGTAAGTATAGCGTTAGGCGCCATCACTGTCCTGACGGTGGGAAATCGGGTCTGAAAAGTTGGTATCAGAGCACTAGGTTGCCTAGGTCTCACAATTCACAGACAAGATTAATAGATCTGAGGGATTGGTTTGGAGACGTCTGTACTTATCCCCTAGAAGCTATAAAGTTAGGAACAAGTTCACTTTATTTCTACTCTATCGTGCGAATTTATTCTATCATTGATGATAGAACACGTGTATTCTTGTTCTCTCACAAATCTCGACAATGCGCAATGCATCTACAACCAAAAAAGAAATGGAGCCCAGTGACAGCTACGATTAGGGGAAGAGGCAGAGGCAAAGCTTAGTCTAGAGCTCGAACATCAGCACCTATTGTGGAGCCTCAAGTGGATCTAGGAGCGGAGGTTCTAGCTCAGTCAGTACATGTTGGACCAGTTCAGGTTCCAGAAGGATACATAGCTACTCCAGTGTTGCAATACGCACTAGTCCGTTTATTGAGGTTGGACAAGTTTACCAAACTATTTCTAATCCATTTCAGTGGTACATCTTTTGAGGACCCACATGATTTTCTTGAATGCTGCTATGAAGTAATGCCGAACATGGGAATAGTTGAAAGGAACGGGGTTGATTTTGCTGTGTTTCAGATGACGGATTCCACCAAGAGGTGGTGGAAATGTTATGTATTTACTAGACCAGTTGTGGCTCCAACTAAAGATGCGGACGTATTGAGGGATCGCCTAGTGAATCATGTAGGGGTGTAACAGACCTTAGCATCTGGTTGAATTATATGAACTGTGAAGTTTAACATTGGGGATTATCAGACGTTGCGACCTATGACTTCGTACCAAGTGGGGAAGCACTGTCAAGGAATAGATTGCGGGGTCATGTGTTATATTGGTTTTGGCCTGGAATGTATAAGGCCTGAGATTTTGCAAGAGATAAAGACTTGCGGCATGTCTGCCTCCTTAATAACCCTATACCTCAGTACCAAAGGAGTTATATGAACAACTTTAAATCTACAGAAGGTCTACTCAGCGTGGAAGTCACAGTTGCGGATTTTGGGGTGCTTAAGAGGACATACAAAGGTTGACGAGCTTCTAGACTACGTGGTTCGTGCCAAGATTTATCTGTATAGAACTCTACTTTTGTGATCGTTGTGCACCAAAAGGATTAGAGTTACCCCAAAGAATAACGAAGAGTATATGAATAAATGGGGTAGCTCAACAGTATTGAGTCAGCATAGTAAAATAAGAAATTGGCCGCCGGTGTTTGTGGCAAGCCTACGAAGAGGACGACCAGCCAATGCAACACCAACTACTTGGCTCAGTTCTCATAAATGCTTTTGAAAGAGTTTGTTTCTCGAACTTTCCATAATGCGTGGCACATAGGATTTGAACATTGCGTCAAGCCACCATGACGGTGTCAGAATATTCCATCAGGTTCGATAAGCTAGCCTTCATACTCCTACTTTGGTTCATGTAGCCAGAGAGAGAGTCCGCAGACTCATTAAAAGACTCAATTATGATTGTAAAATTTTGTACGACTCAGGACATGTTGATACTTCCTTTCGGCTTGTGGTAGAAATTTCCAAGATGTTAGAATGTGTCTGGGATGAGGAAAAGAGAAAGATAAGGAGATCAAGAGGTCTCGAGGTTCTAAAAGATTCAATGGATTCTACTTTGAAACAAATCATTGGTAGGGGCTCGGGTAGTTGGCCAGCCTAGTCCATATATCTGATTACTCAGGTTGCTCCGATGAGTTCTTTTAATGCACCACCGCTACGAGATTCCTACAACGGTTATTCCAGTTATTTGGCATAAACTCAGTATGAACATCTGAACCTGCAAAAGGGGTTGCTAAGAATGTGGCTATACTAGGGACATCATGAGAAGATTGTCCTAGACTTGGGAGAGACATATTTCATTAGAGCCCTTAGGCTACATGCTCCATTGCAGTTGCAACGCCACTTACATGACCAGCTAGGGGGAGGGTCGAAATGTCAAAGGTGGAGGTTAGACTCCTAGAGGTGGAGACCCACCCCGTTGATATATTTTCTATGGTGTGGCTAAGGTTGCTACATCAGATGGTGACGTTACAAGTACGATCTCTAGTATTATAAAGTGACAATTTTCTTAACTTGATTTGGTTATGAGTATCTAGGAAAGTCCTCCTAATATGCTCCACTCATGGGTGAGCTTCGTAACCCTGAAATCTACTTATGTGAATACTCATGTGGGGAGATTCTATGGAGATAGCTATGTCTATCATTATGTGTTGTGATTTTTGTTTAATGGAAAATATTTAAAAAAAGAAAATGGAATGTTTTGATTGGCACGACGTGCATATTACTTGGGATTCAGAATTGAGGACGAGATCCTCGCATTTTAATATGATTTGATATGTTTAAATCGGGCTACGAGCGACGGTGGAAGTTATACAAGGACGAGATCCTTGTGATGAAAATTCTTGTGTTTAAATTCTCCCTTATGAAACTAAAATTTGTACTATAGTACTAATAGGGAGTCATGCATGTTAGGCTTATTTGAATTTTTTTTTTGTATAAAAATTTTCTGTGCGTAATTTGCCAAATTTGTGCTATAATTATTGAGCTTTAACCTATGAGGTAAGTGCCCGTCCATGTGAAATTAAATGAGATAGGTTAATTCGGGTAAATAATTATGAGATTTTCATGCATCGCATCTTGTTATCAATATTGTGAAGGTTTGAAAGGAGATTATTGTTAACATGAAGTTATTTGATGATTCTATAATTGATTATGAACAACTATTAAGATCGTATTGAACCAAAAGGTTTTTCCATTCAAATGGTTGGACGAGTGTGGGTTGAACTTTCAGAAGCTCAAGATTGCTTGGACTACGGTGCTAGTGTTGGTGTTGCCCACAGGTTCAGGGTCGTACATGGTGTATTGTGATGCATCTTGTATTGGACTTGGTGCTAATAATGCGAGATGGCAAGGTGATTTCTTATGCGTAGCGTCAGTTGAAAGTCCATGAGAAAATTATCCTATTCATGACTTAGAATTGGAAGCCATTGTTCATGTACTGAAGATTTGGAGACACTACCTTTATGGTGTGTCATGTGAAGTATTCGTAGATCATCGTAGTCAACAATATCTATTCAGATATAAAGATCTTAATTTGCGGTAGAGAAGATGGTTAGAGTTGTTGAAAGACTATGCTGTCACTATATTGTATCTTTTGGGGAAAGGCCAATGTGGTGGCCGATGCATTAAGTGGGAAGGCAGTAAGTATGGGCAGCCTGGCATTCATTCCAGTCGGTGAGAGGCCGCTAGCTTCAGATATTCAGACCTTGGCTAATTAGTTTGTGAGGTTAGATATTTCAGAGTTTAGCCGTGTTCTAGCTTGTACGCTCACTCGGTCTTCCTTATTTGAGTGTATCGGAGATCGGCAGGATGATGACCCGCACTTGATGGTCCTTAGAGACACAGTTCGACACGGTGGTTCCAAACAGGTTACAGTTGGAGATGACGGAGTTTTGAGGATGCAGGGTCGAGTGTGCGTTCCTAATGTCGATGGGTTTCGTGAGTTGATCCTTGAGGAGGCTCACAGTTCTAAGTATTCTATTCGCCCGGGTGCTGCCAAGATGTACCAGGACTTGCGGCAGCATTATTGGTGGCGAAGGATGAAGAAAGATATAGTTGCTTATGTGGCTCGGTGCTTAAGTTGTCAACAGGTGAAGTATGAGCACCATAGACCCAGTGATTTGCTTCAGCAGGTGGAGATTCCTGAGTGGAAGTAGGAGAAGATCATTATGGACTTTGTTGTTGGACTCCCACAGACTCAGAGGAAGTTTGACGCCGTTTGGGTTATTGTGGATAGGCTGACCAAGTCAGCACACTTCATTCCGGTGGCAAGTACTTATACCTCGGAGCGGTTGAAAGAGATATATTCGATAGATCATTCACCTTCACAGCGTGCCCGTGTCTATCATTTCTGATCGAGGTACGCATTTTTCCTCTCACTTTGTGGGTGGTTCGGCGTGAGTTGGGTACACGAGTTGAGTTGAGCACAACATTCCATCCTCATACGGGCGGGCAGTCCATGCTTACTATTCGGATCTTGAAGGATATGCTTTGTGCTTGTGTTATAGATTTCAGAGGATCGTGGGATCAGTTCTTGCCGTTAGCAGAGTTTACCTACAACAACAGCTACCAGTCGAGCATTCAGATGGCTCTCTACGAGGCATTATATGGTAGACGGTGCAGATCGTCAGTTGGATGGTTTGATTCGGGAGAGGCTCGGTTGTTGGGTACAAAATTAGTTTAGGAGGCCTTGGAAAAGGTCAAAATTATACAGGATCGACTTCGTACAGCTCAGTACAGACAAAAGAGTTATACTGACCATAGGGTTCGTAATGTAGCATTCATGGTCGGAGAGAGGGTATTACTTCGGGTATCTCCCATGAAGGGTGTTTGAGGTTTGGGAAGAAGCGCAAGCTTATAGACTTGTGTTGCCTCCAGGGTAATCCTCAGTTCGTCCGGTATTCCATGTGTCTATGCTCCGGCGATATCATGGCAACCCGTCCCACGTTTTAGATTTCAGCTCTGTCCAATTGGACAAGGATTTGACCTATGAGGAGGATCCAGTAGCCATTCTAGACCTGCAGGTTCGTCAGTTGAGGTCGAAGAGTTACCCTTTAGTTCGAGTGCAGTGGAGAGGTCAGCCCGTTGAGGCAGCTACTTGGGAGTTCGAATCAGACATGCGGAGTAGATATCCACACTTGTTCTCCAGTTCAGGTATTTTTCTATGTCCGTTCGAGGACGAACGTTTGTTTTAGAGGTGGAGATTGTGATGACACAAAGGGGTCATCTTATGACTTAAGACTTCATTCTGGGCTCGTTAGCCTTAGAAATATTATTTTTATTCACCTCAATTTGCATGCACAGTACGGGCGTGAATCCGGAAAGCCTTTATGTGAAAATATATGAAATAATAATTTTTGAGATTTTAATTTGATTTTTAGTTGACTTTGGCCAACATTTTGAGTAAACAGACTCGGATCCGTGTTCCGACGGTCCCGGGAGGTCCTTAGTAAAATATGGGACTTGGGCGTATGCCCGGAATCGAATTTCGAGGTTCCTAGCTCGAGAAATGAATTTTTGATGAAAATTGTTAAACATAAATTTAATGGAATGAAAGAAATTGATTAATGTTTGAACTCATTGGTATTGGGCCCGTATTTTGGTTTCGGAGCCCGGTACATGTCTATTATAACATATATGTCATATCTGTGAAATTTGGTGGAAATCAGAGTTTATTTGACGTGATTCGGATGTCCGGTTAAGAAGATAGTGAATTTAAAATGTTCTTGAGGAATTCATGAGTTTTGATGCTAAATCCATAATTTTGGGTGTTATTTTAGCGATTTGATCGCACGATCAAGTCCGTATGATGTTTTTAGATTTGTGTGCATGTTTGTTTTGGAGCCCCGAGGGCTCGGATGCCATTCGGGTGATGCGCGAGTTGAGTCAAAACTCAACCAAGGTTGCGGGTGCATCAGCTCTGGTGTGCCCGCACCTGCGAGTCTTTGGCCGCAGGTGCGAGCTCGTAGGTGTGAGCCATAGCCCGCAGATGCGACCCAGGACCCTTGCTTCGATCTCCGCAGATACGGACTCCTCATCGCAAGAGCGGGACCGCATAAGCGGAAACCCATCCGCAGATGCGGCCCAGTCCAGGTTTCCATTTTCTGCAGATGCGAATTTCCTTCACAGAAGCAGGACCGCAAAAGAGGAACATTGTCCGCAAGTGCGGCCCTAGTGGCCCAGCTCCCATTCTGCAGAAGCGGACCTCCTTTCCGCACGTGCAGATGCGCAGATGCGGCCCAAGCACCACGGGTGCGAGGGTCGGGCAGTGAGTTCATGTTAATTAGAACTCCAGCCCTTTTCTTCTTATTTTTCACAAGGGTAGAAGACCTAGGGTGATTTTCTCAAGGATTTTTCTTCCAAAATCATAGGTAAGTGTTCATTAACTACTTTCTTCCAATTACCCATTGTTTCATCAATTTACAACTAAAAATCTAGTATTTTTATGGTAGAAATTGAGGGTTTGGGTAGAAGTAAAGGAATTTTGCATAATTGGAATTTAGACCTCGAATTGAGGTTGGATTTCAAACTAACTGCATATTCGGGCTCGGGGATGAACGGGTAAACGGATTTTGATTCGAACCTCAAGTTTGGATCAAGCGGGCCCGGGGTCGGTTTTTAATTTTATTGGGGAAAACTTAGGAAACCCATGATTATGCATTAAAGTTAATTCCTTTAGCAATAATTAATGATATTGAACTAATTATGATTAGATACGAATGGGTTGGAGGTGAATTCTAAAGGAAAAGATGTACTTGAGCAGTGAGTGGCCTGCGAAATCGAGGTAAGTGATATGTCTAACCTTAGCTTGAGGGAGTAGGTATTGAGTGACTACTTGCTACTTGTTTTGTTGTTGAATACGATGTATAGGTGAGGTGATGAGTACCTATGCGTTGCGTTCGAGTCATAACATGCGAATGAAAGTTAATTCTTATTATTCTTGTTGTCTTAAAGCCTACTATCCATGATTATTGCTGTTAGTGAAATGTTGAAAGATTTGTATCCGGTTCCACCGAGATGGACAATATTGTGAATATTGAGTTGAGATTGAAATGGTAAATGGTGATAGAAACTATGATAAAATACTGATTTCTTGTGAAATTCCTCTTTATATGTTGTTAATGATTCTGTGACTGGTGAGGAAGAGTGTAAAGCACGAAGGGTGATGTCGTGCATAATTTATTTAAATTATGAGAAAGAGTGTAAAGCACGAAGGGTGATGCCGTGCATAATTTATTTAAATGGCGAGGAAGAGTGTAAAGCATGAAGGGTAATGTCGTGCATAATTTATTTAAAATGTGAGGAAGAGTGTAAAGCACGAAGGGTGATGCCATGCATAATTTATCTATATTGTTAGGTGAGAGTAAAAGCGCAAAGGGTGATGCCGTGCATTCTTATTTATGATCTGGTGAGGATGAGATTAAAAGCACGAAGGGTGATGTCGTGCATTCAAACTATTATTTGTTGAGGCTGAGAGTAAAAGCACGAAGGGTGATGCTGTGCAAGTTTCCTTTCTATTTTATTTGCTTAAATTGTTGTTGATCACTGTCTATTTCTGTCTCATTGTTTTCTCACTCCTTATGTTAAATTCCCCACTGTATGCTCCATTCCTATTATTTGTTGTTTACTTTTCTTTATTTGTTGTTATTTATACTAGCATGATTATACTTGTCCAACTTTTTATGTGGTGTCCTATCCTAGCCTCTTCATTACTTCGCCGAGGTTAGGCTCGACACTTACCAATACATGGGGTCGGTTGTACTGATACTGCACTCCGCACTTTTGTGCAGATCCAGGTTTAGGTTCGAGCTGAGTTCGAGTTGTGGTAGACTATTCGTACGGAGACACGAGGTAGATCTGTCGACGTCTGCAGATTCTAGGAGTCTCTTCCTTATTATTCAGTTGCTTTTTTATTTAGTTCAAAACATATATAAATTTTCTTTCAGCCAAATACTTGTAGTAAATTCTTAGTAGTTCGTGAATTCTGACTCCAAACCCTGGGTAGCTAGACATTAGTATTAGTTTCGCAGTATCGTTTTACTATTTCATATATTAATTTGGTATTATATATTGGATGGTAGAAAGACTTATTATATGTTTTTAATTGTCTTAATTTCGTAACCCTTTAATGTTGGATTGCCTAGCAAGTATAGCGTTAGGCGCCATCACAGTCCCGACGGTGGGAAATCGGGTCGTGACACATGTAAAGTAAGAGGGGCCCTAGAAGGGGGCCCTAAGGGCTGAGTACACCACAGTGGTACTCAATAAGTGTCATAGACTCTCTCTAACTTAAGTTCTTGAGAAAAACTTTATAAAAATAATGCATCAATATTTGATATAAATCGGTAAGAAATTTTATCAATTCATGATCCTTATCATTTTAATAAAAGGCAAGTGAAATATAACCCAAAATATAGACTTTTAAAACATTTATGTCAATCCAAGATTTTGAATAAAATCATACAAAATCATTCCATTTGCTTTAAGTCATTGAAATCACTTTCGACTCCTTATACCTAAACATAAAAAAATGATCATTACCTTTCACTGGGAGTACTATACCATCACCGATATAAAAAGATCAACCAGGTTATGTACCTAGTGACAAGTATCATATATCCTACTTGTTCAGGTCATCTCATCATAGTATCGTACGAATTGACTCATCCGTGCTAATAATAGCACAAAATTGTACCCTCTCGAGGGAGAGCACACTGTGTAGTCTATTACACAAAGTGGCCATATACACCTACACCGGCAAGTGTAGTTCATGACGACGAACACAATATATCCGAAGGCAATCTCGGTGAACACAAGTAACTCCCAAAATATTTGATATTCCAAAAATAGATTCATAGCATAGTAGCATTAAATAATTTTTTTCATCAAATTATAGCATTAATAGAAAATCTAAGCCATTTGAACAACATTTTACATGTTAAAGCCTTTAGCAATTTAACATCAATCTTCTTGAAAGATACCACAAGTGTTATTCCATTTATCAATTTTCAAAAGAAATACTTTCTATGAAAACTTATCTTTAGCACTCAAATATGTATACTCTTATCAATACATAAGTTTTTATAAAAACTTATAACATTTACCTTAAGTATCATTTTGCCAAAAAGATTTATTTCATAAAACAACATGACGCTACATATGCAACATAATATTTTAGCACATGGAGACATCGGTACTTGTTTGTCCACACAAGTACGAAAGCACATTTGTAACCAACTTAAGTATTAACTCGAAACATGTTTTTAGAGAAAATCCCTCAAGAAGAATAAGTTTTATTCAACTTACCTCGCTTTCGCTTTATTAATATTCACAAGCTTTCAATCCTCTTCTAACGTTCCAATATTGATTAAAATGCTCAAACATCACTATGAAGTCGATATCTACAATTAGATATGTTAGTTACATCAAAATATGACCTAAAATATTGATCAATATCCATTTATAGCTCATAAGTTGACTACAAGCCTCCAACAACTCAAATCACCGAATTACAAGGTGTCGTGATGGCACCTAGTCTCTACGACTAGTTAAGCCTGCTATAACGGGGAAAAATTTAAATAAAACGCAAGCAATAAAGGGGAATTGGGGAAATGACATAAGTAACGTACTGGCTGCTCGGCTCATACAAAAAATAACTTCCCAAAACCCGGAATATCACAGACAATCACAAGCTTCTAACACTACTGTAGCTCTAACAACAACTGGAGAAGTACATAAGAACGTCTCTAAAAGATAGAATATAAGGAGACTCGGAGGATCCTACGGACGCGGCAGAAATACCTTGCAGTCTCCCAGAATCAGCAGCAGCGACTAACCACGAGGCTGATAGCTCGTGCCTGGATCTGCACACGAAAACATGTACAGGAAAGGGCATGAGTACACCACATTTGGTACCCAGTAAGTGCCAAGCCTAACCCCGATCAAGTAGTGACGATGTCAGGTTAAGGCTCTACTGGATTTCTAAATAAGTCAGTTTAAAATAGTACAAAAGATAGGTAAAGTTTACAGTAAACAATTTAAGGAAAACAATATAAATTTTACAGTAAAGAAAATCCTCGGTCAACACAATATATCACAACATGGCATCTCCCGGGATACCACCCCGTAGTTCCAAATGATTATGCAGTACATGGGGATCTCCCAGAATGCGTTCGTAGTCCCAAAGTAAATATGCAGTACAGGGTGATCTCCCGGAATACGTCCGTAGTCCCAAAATAAATATGCAGTACCGGGGGATCTCCCGGAATACGTCCGTAGTCCCAAAGTAAATATGCAGTACAGGGTGATCTCCCGGAATACGTCCGTAGTCCCAAAGTAAATATGCAGTACAGGGGGATCTCCTGGAATATGTGTGTAGTCCCAAAGTAAATATGCAGTACATGGGGATCTCCCGGAATACATTTTTAGTCGCAATTTAAATATGAAATGCAAATGAATGCCGGATAAGGTTCATTTAAACAGTTCAGGAGAAAAATCACAGGCAAGACAAAGGATAGGACTAACTAAGCATGGTTCACATAGTATCACATAGGAAATTCAGGTAAAACAGGTAGACATTCTCCTTTCTAGTCTAAACTACACAATTAGCACATTAAATAGTCAATAAGAGTGAAATGATTTATGGCATGGAAGGAAAAATGGAATTTTTAGCAACAATGGACCGTGTACGTACTCGTAACCTCACGTACACGGCGTCCACACAAGAAATATTATCAAAAAAACCTAAGGGGAAGTCCCCAACACAGAGTTAGGCAAGCCACTTACCTTGACTGTTCTACTCAACTCAAAACCACGCTCTTTCCATGAGTACCTGACTCTGAATGGCCCGAATCTATTCAATTCAATTGCATTAAGTAAATATCATTGTAAGAAATCGATCTAGCTAATTAGTTCAAGGCTAATACGCGAACTTAGGAAAATTGCCCAAAAAGTCCCTTGGGCCCACGTCTCGGAATCGAGTGAAAGTTACAAATTTAGAACACCCATTCACTCACAAACTCACTCGAACAAGAATCATCGAAAATCGACGTTAAAATCTCATTAAATTCTCGGATTTCTATTTGGGGAACCTTCCTCCCATTTTCATGATTTTTCACCCAAATTCATTGATTATATTGAAGAAATTGCTATAGATTAATGATATACAAGTAAAATAAGGTTAGGAATCGTTACCTAAGAGTCTTCTTTTCAAAACCCACTCAAAATCGCCTAACCCCGAGCTCCCAATCGTTTTAGAAAATATGAATTTCAAACCCTCGGATTTTGTATAAACAGCCCAACAATTCCACACCTGTGATTATTGGACCACACCTGCAGTCCCGCACCTGCAGAAAATACATCGCAGGTGCGAAAAATCCTTAAGTGGGCTGGTACCGCACCTGCGGTCACTAGGTCGCATCTGCGGCTCCGCATCTGCGTAACTCTTGCCGCACTTGTGAGCCTGGCTGACCCAGGTCAATTCTGCACCTACGATGCCCCTCTCCACACCTGCAAGTCCGCATTTGCGGCTCCCCTTTCGCAGGTACGAAACACCAGCACCATCAATGCTTCAGCTGGTTTTAAGTTCAAAAACCATCCCGTTGAGCATCTAAACATCTTCGAGGCCCTCGGGACCTCAACCAAACTTACCAACCAATCCTAATACCTTATCCAAACTTAGTCGAGCCTTCATAACACATCACATAACATCAAAATCACCAATTATGCATGGATTCAAGCCTAAGAACTTATTAATTTTCCAAAATTTACAACTGATGCCGAAACACGTCAAAACTAGTCCGAATGACCTCAAATTTTACACACAGGTCATAAATGACACTATGGACCTACATCCACTCTCGGAATTCCATTCTGATCCCGATATCAAAATTTCACCTATCGGCCGAAATTGCCGAAATTCTCACTTTCACCAATTCAAGCCTAAATCTACTACAGACCTCGAGAACACATTCCTAACATGCTACTAACCCCAAAATCACCCAACGGAGCTAACGGAGTCGACGAAATTCCATTCCGGATCCGTCTTCACACATTTCCAACTACGGTCCGATTTCTAAAGCTTAAACTCATATATAGGGATTATGTGTCCAAAAACTCTTCGAATTTCGCAACTAATCATTCCAACAAGTCCCATAAGCAGATATAAAAGTGGGAGAAGCAGTTATTAGGGGATTGGGGCGCTAACTCTCAAAACAACCGACCGAATTAATTCTCTAGTACCGCCAAATTACTATTCATCGTCTTCATTAACCAACATTTCCAAAATATTCAATTTGGTGATTACTTAGTTGAACACTTTCAATTTAGCTAGAAAATAATTCCATAGGTAGGGGTGGGAAAATGGGGCGGTGCGGGTTTAAAGTTGTGCGGGTGCGAGGCGGGTTTGAGGTAATTTTATAAAAGACTGATGCGGGGGCGGGGGCGGGTCTACGCGGGTTTTTACGGGCTTGCACAAATTTAGTGGATTTGGCCTATTTTATTGTCTAGTAAGACATGACTTTTGCAACAAACCTTAAATAACAGAATATCTATTTAAATATTTGATACTTCATTAAAACAAACTAAATCATCCGTAAGTTCTTCTTTTTTCATGTACACCTTTTAATGAGAATGTTAATTAAGTTAGAAATTTTGAATTAAAAAAAAGTTAGCCATTTCAGTACATGATCATAAGCTTTTCATTTTTTGGTTGATGAAATTGAAAATCAAGCAACAAAATTAATTAAAACAAACTAGCAAAATAAAAAAGAAAAAAAAATTATGCGGGGCTGGTGGAGGTGGGTGTGGTGTGGGGCGGGTGTACGCGGGTGCAAATGCTATGCGGGGATAGGCAAGTTGAAATCTTCGTGATTTTATGCGGGTTTGCCCAGCAACCGCCATGCACCGCACTGTTTGCCATCCATATCCATAAGTCCATCGCATCCTTTAATTTCATTTCTAAGAACACTCTTTATCTGCCCCACTGTCTCAAAAATACTATTCATTCCATGAACTAAAGTTTGTGAAATAAATTTCCAACCATAATAACTTGAAAAGATATTATATCTACTTTCACCAACTCATAAGAAATGAGTTTGAAGCATTAAGATTACCTTCTTGAAACTTTTGCTCAAAATTAAATGTTTAACAAATTTGGTGTTCTTGAAAAACTGAAAGATTTCTAGGGATTTCGAAAATTGAATGATGTTAATACTAGTGTTAATAGGATGTTATTTACTTAAAATATCCATAAAAACTCACCTTGTATTCTTAAATTTTCCCAAAGGTCGAATCCCTTATGAAAGCACCAAATGCTAGCTCCAAATACCTTCTCACCCCACCTTCTACATATGGGTCCAAATTTCTGGGTTTCGGATGCAGCCCTGGATGCTTCGCATCCCCATTTTACCCCTCTCCAAAGCCCGGACGCGGATGGGGACCCGGACTCTATGACAGTACTTCACTACTAGCCTTTGATAGTTTGATCATTACTTCTTGTAAAAATATCCAAATGAGAAACGGTTTGAAGCATTAGAAACTAGACTTAAAGATCTTTCATTTGATAGGATATTCACCATATAACTCCTTATATATATCTATATATGCTCGTCCAAAATTAGGTCTTGGGCATACTAATTTGGAACTTTTAGTCTATCACGTAATTTTCAACTTGACTTGGATTTAGGGCTCTCCTTAGACCCCACATCACTTATAATATGTCTCGTACACTTATTATCATATCCAATATATATTCATCATATTAATAGTCCTCGTCTACACACAAAATAATATAATTAGCACACATCAACTTTCTTAATAGCTCTTAGGCACTTCAAAATTTTCGGGGGCGCTACATTTATGTTAGGCGGGGGATATATTGTAGGAGTTGGTGGACAAGGGGCAGAGGGGAAGTGGTGGAACGACAGGGGATAGGGAAAAGTGTATGGTTTACTAGGGAGGAGAACATGGGCCGGTATGTGGGGTTGGAGGGCGGGGGTGGGAGTGGGTTTAGTACGGACCGGGTAAGGTCGGGGGATGCAAGGTGGTAGGTCGAGGTCTGAAGGTTTAGGAAGGCAAGAGTGTGAATTGGGGAGTGACAGTAAAGGTGGGGAAGGTTGAAACGAATTTTAGAAAATATATTTTTCCGTCTTGGTAGGTAAATTGGAGGAAAATAAGTTCATTCCAAATATATTTTTCATAATATTAAAGCAAATCAAGTACTATGTTAAAATTAAAAATAGTTTCCTTGTACCAAACACACCCTATTTGTTTTACTGGTATTTGAGTACGCGCTTTGCGCGTGTAATCTATCATAATGAATATGAAATTTTAAATTATATTATTATTAATTGTGTATATTATAGTATGCGATAGATTATACAAACTAATATTGATAATAGTTCCTAAATGATATTTACCTGAAATTTCTTGATCATGTGTACTATGATTTTTATCATTTTACACGATGATATTTGATTCAATATATTCATCCTCCCAATGCAACTTTACAATGGTCTATATAAGAAAATAATAAAATTATTTAATTAAATTATAACGATAAACAACCTCTTAAAGAATGCGTACCACTAATTCTTCTCTATTTTTATTTTTGATATAATTCAGAATCCTCTAAAGTTTCTCTTTCTACCCATATTAATGAGTATATAATTTTAAAAAATCACTATGATATTTTCAAATAAAGTTTTGGGTTATAAATTAAAATTAACTCAAAATTATAAGTTCCTAAAAAGAAAGAATGTTGACCCCATTGGCCTATTTCAATAAAGAAAGTAATCATGCCCCACAAAATTACATAAATGCCTTATTGTGATTTTGAGGATTTTTCAAGAAATATTTAAAAAGATTATAGATATTTTAATGACCTAAAAGTGAAAATAAACAATACAAAAATACTTTTACCACTCTGTTTTAAAGATTTAACAAATAATTCAAATTAAAAAAATTAAATATTTTGATCTTTTTGAGATTCTCAATTTTGATGAACTTTAGTGAAGATTAATTGATTTTGGAGGAACTGCTTATTAAAATCTGAAGAGGTAGACTGTCACGACCCAAACTTCCAACCATGGGGATCGTGATGGCGCCTAACACCATACTTGCTAGGCAAGTCAAAGTTAAAACTTAACTAACCTTTTCTTTTAAAAGTTTACTTAAACACAATAGAACAATTTAAAATAAAAAGGAAATCTAATATTTTCCAATAAATACAATCAGGAATAATATTCGATAAGATGAAACGAACCACGAGCAAACACTAACTATATAACCACCCAGGGTCTGGTGTCACAATTTACGAACTACTAAAGAATACTACAAATATTTGGCTGAAAGAAATAAAACAGTAAATAACTAATAAAGAGAAGACTCCAGGAATCTGTGGACGCCAGCAGATTTACCTCGTGTCTCCGTATGAATGATATCAGCTACTACTTTCACCTAGCTCTGGCCGGTACCTAAATCTGCACAAGAAGTGCAGAGTGCATTTTCAGTACAACTGATCCCATGTACTGGTAAATGCGGAGCCTAACCTCGACGAAGTAGTGACGAGGCTACGGCGGGGCATTTATAACATAACCTGCATACAATGTACAATAAAGAAAGAAGGGAAAAATAACAATTAAACAGTACTTGCAACAAATAAACAAAACAACTCGGTTAGCTTTTCCAGATCTCAACTCTAACCAATCCTCACGAAAATCTCCAAGTTTCAATTTAAAATAACCGTAAGTGCAGAATATGAAATGACCATTATAAAATAGTGAGTATTCCAGTCTTTATGTTTAAAATCAGTAAAATATGGATATCCTCCCTTATTGCTCCTTGTTGTGGCGCGCAACCCGCTCCCACCTGTCCACCCTTATTGCTCCTCCCTATATTTATCACCCTTATTTCTCCTGTTGTGGCGTGCAACCCGATCCCACCTGTCCTCCCTTATTACTCCTCGTTGCGGCGTGCAACCTGCTCCCACCAGACAATCACATCTCTTTATTTATAAGAAGATTTCATAACTTAGGCCAAAGCCTTTCACAATATTTATGTCTCAAATATTGTAAGCTGAAAGATGTACTATTCATGAACTTCATCAATAATCATTTCACAATGAAACCAACCGTGTGCATCGTAAACACTGTCAACCAGCTCAACTCTTTTTATACCAAAATGATGCCAAGGGATCAACTAACACTTCCAAATACGTGAAACAATATTTAACAACAAGTTGACGAAAACAAGTAGACATGGAGGCATCGAAATCATGAAAACTATTAAGCCATGGATCAAACAAATTGGAAACAGAGAAGGGATCATGTTCAACAGATAGATTGGTGGTGTATAGATACTCGTCACCTCACCTATACACCACACACATGAAATTCACATAGCATTTAAGTTGGGGATTTCTATTCCCTTAAGCCAAGGTTAAACCAAACACTTACCTCGATCTCACAAGCATTTCACTGCTCAAGCACAACTTTTCGTTTTAGAATTTGCCTCTAACACGCTCGAATCTAATCACAATTGGTCCAATATCATTAATTAATTCTAAAGGCATTAACTTTAATGAAAAATCATGGTTTTCTTATGTTTTCCTATCAAAATACGAAAATCGACCCCGGGCCCGCTCGATCTAAACTCGAGGTTCGGACCAAAACCCGTATACCCATTCTCCCCCGAGCCTAGATATACAATTGGTTTTGGAATCCGACCTCAATTCGAGATCTAAATTCCCAAATTTCGAAATTCTTAAGTTCTACCCAAAAATTCTAATTTTTTACCATGAAAACTCTAGATTCTATGATGAAATCTTGTAAAAAGTTGATAAGGATTGAAAGGAATTAGTTAGAGATCACTTACCAATGATTTGGAGAAGTTTGGGTCTTTGAAAAATCGCCTATGGAGGGTTAGGGTTTGAGAGAATTGAAAAATGGGTGAAAATTCCGTCTAAAATCTCACTTAACAGGCTGCAGTTATCGCAACTGCGAACCATTTGAAATCCTGCTGCCTTCGAATTTCGACATCTGGGGCCTTCGCAATTCCGGCCAAAGTTTCGCATTTGCGACACTATTGTCGCATTTCCCAGGCCGGCAGACTTTGCATTTGCGAAGCCTGATCTCGCATTTGCGAGATCAAAGGCCTGTGCAAAACACCAGATGCACAGCTGAGTTTTCTTAAGTTCTAATCACTCTGTGGACTATCCAAAACTCACCCGAGCCCACGGGGCTCCAAACCAAACATACACGCATATCATACGGACTTGATCGTGCGATCAAATCATCAAAATAACATCAAAAACTATGAATTTAACCTCAAACTCATGATTTTCCTCAAGAACACTTCAATTTCACAAATCTCAGCCGGACGTCCGAATCACGTCAAATCAACTCCGATTCTCACCAAATTTCACAGATAGGACTTTAATATCATAACAAACTTGTACCGGACTCCGGAACCAAAATACGGTTCCGATACCAACAACTTCACACATTAGTTCATTTCTTTATTTCCTTAATAATCCAGCAAAATAATTTTCTTCAAAAATTAATTTCTAAGGCTAGGACCTCAGAATTCCATTTTGGGCATACGCCCAAGTCTCATATTTTACTGCGGACCTCCCGAGATCGTCGGAATATAGATCCGGCTCCATTTACTCAAAATGTTGACCAAAGTCAACTAAAATCGAATTTAAATCTCAAAATTTGTTATTTCATATATTTCACATAAAAGCTTACCGGATTTGCACCTGGACTGTGCACGCAAATTGAGGTAATTAAAAATTAATCTTTGTAAGGCTAATGAGCCTGAAATATGGTTTTACTTCATAAGATGACCCTTTGGGTCATCACAATCTCCACCTCTAAAACAACTGTTCGTCCTCGAACGGACATAGAAAATTATCTGAACTAGAAAACAGGTGAGGATATCTGCTCTGCATGTTCGACTCGGAATCCCAAGTAGCTGCTTCAATAGGCTGACCTCTCTATTTCACTCCAACTGAAGGGTAACTCTTTGATCTCAACTGACGAACCTGCTGGTCTAAAATGGCTACCGGCTCCTCCTCATAGGTCAAATCTTCGTCCAATTGGACAGAGCTGAATTCTAACACGTGGGACGGGTCACCAGGATATTTCCGGAGCATAGACACATGGACTACCAGATAAACTGAGGATAACCCTGGAGGCAACGCAAGTCTATAAGCTACCTCCCCCACTCTATCGATAATCTCAAATGGCCCGATATACCTAGGGCTCAACTTGACCTTCTTCCCAAACCTCATAACACCCTTCATGGGCGATACCTGAAGTAGTACTCTCTCTCCAACCATGAATGCCACATCACGAACCTTACGGTCGGCATAACTCTTTAACCTGGACTGAGCTGCACGAAGTCGATCCTGTATAATCTTGTCCTTGTCCAAGGCCTCCTGAACCAAGTCTATACCCAATGACCGAGCCTCTCCCAGCTCAAACCATCCAACTGGCGATATACACCGTCTACCATAAAATGCATCATAGGGAGCCATCTGAATGCTTGATTGGTAGCTATTATTGTAGGCAAACTCCGCTAACGGCAAGAACTGATCCCAAGAACCTACAAAATCAATAACATCTGAATGCTTGATTGGTAGCTATTATTGTAGGTAAACTCCGCTAACGGCAAGAACTGATCCTAAGAACCTCCAAAATCAATAACACATACGCGGAGCATATCTTCCAAGATCTGAATAGTACGCTTGGATTGCCCGTCCGTCTGAGGATGGAATGATGTGCTCAACTCAACCCATGTACCCAACTCACGCTGAACTACCATCCAAAAGTGCGAGGTAAACTGCGTACCCCGATCAAAAATGATAGACACGGGCACACCGTGAAGGTGAATAATCTCTCGAATATATATCTCTGCCAACCGCTCTGAAGTATAAGTACTTGCCACTGGAATGAAATGTGCTGATTTAGTCAGCCTATCTACAATAACCCAAACGACGTCGAACTTCCTCTGAGTCCGTGGGAGTCCAACAACAAAGTCCATAGTGATAGACTCCCACTTCCACTCAGGGATCTCTATCTGCTGAAGCAAACCACCGAGTCTCTGATGCTCATACTTCACCTGTTGACAATTCAAGCAACGAGCCACATAAGCAATAATATCCTTCTTCATCCTTCGCCACCAATAATGTTGTCGCAAGTCCTGGTACATCTTGGCATCACCTGGGTCAATAGAATACTTAGAACTATGAGCCACCTCAAGGATCAACTCACGAATCCCGTCAACATTAGGCACACACACTCGAACCTGTATCCTCAAAATGCCATCATCTCCAACTGTAACTTGCTTGGCACCACCGTGCCGAACTGTGTCCCTAAGGACCATCAAGTGCGGGTCATCATCCTGTCGATATTTGATATGTTCGAATAAAGAAGACCGAGCGACTGTACAAGCTAAAACACGACTGGGCAAAATATCCAACCTCACGAACTAATTAGCCAAAGTCTGAATGTTTGAAGCTAACGGTCTCTCACTGACTGAAATGAACGCAAGGCTGCCCATACTCACTGTCTTCCTACTCAATGCATCGGCCACCACATTTTCCTTCCCCGGATGATACAATATAGTGACGTCATAATCTTTCAATAACTCTAACCATCTCCTCTGTCTCAAATTAAGATCCTTTTGCTTGAACAAGTACTGGAGACTGCGATGATCCGTGTAAACCTCACACGGCACACCATAAAGATAATGCCTCCATATTTTCAATGTGTGAACAATGGCTGCGAACTCTAAGTCATGGACAGGGTAATTCTTCTCATGGACTTTCAACTGCCGAGACGCATATGCAATCACCCTGCCCTCCTGCATCAATACCGCTCCAAGCCCAACACGGGAAGCATCACAATATACCGTGAAAGATCCTGAACCTGATGGTAACACCAACACCGAGCTAAAGTCAAGGCGGTCTTGAGCTTCTGAAAGCTCGCCTCTCACTCGTCCGACCATTTGAATGGGGCACCTTTCTGAGTCAATCTCGTCATCGGTGCTGTTATGGATGAGAACCCCTCCACAAAATGACAGTAGTAACCCGCCAAACCAAGAAGCTCCTGATTTATGAGGTTGAAGTGGGTCTAGGCTAGTTCTTGACTGCCTCTATATTCTTAGGATCTACCTGAATACCCTCTGCTGATACGATGTGACCCAATAAAGCTACTGAATTCAACCAGAACTCACACTTTGAAAATTTAGCATACAACTGACTATCTCTCAAAGTTTGAAGCGCTAGCCGGAGGTGCCGCTCATGCTCCTCCTAACTGCGGGAGTATATTAGAATATCATCAATGAACACAATTACAAAGGAGTCCAGATGATGCTTGAAAACCCGATTCATCAAATCCATAAAGGCTGCTGGGGCATTAGTCAAACCAAAAGACATCACCAGAAATTCATAGTGCCCATACCTCTTCCGAAAGGCTGACTTAGGAACATCGGACGCCCTAATCTTCAACTGATGGTAGCCCGACCTCAGATCAATTTTTGAAAACACCCTGGCACCCTGAAGCTGATCAAATAAATCATAAATTATCGGTAATGGATATTTATTCTTGTGTGACTTTATTCAACAGCCGGTAGTCTATACACATCATCATCATCATCGATCCATCCTTCTTCTTCACGAATAAAACCGGTGCACCCCTGGGCGAGACACTTAGCCTTTGTCAAGCAAGTCTTGCAACTGTTCCTTCAATTCTCTCAACTATGGTGGGGCCATCTGGTATGGAAGAATAGAAATAGGTTGAGTTACAAGAGTCACATCAATGCAAAAATCAATATCCAGTCAGGTGGCATCCCCGAAAGGACTGCCGGAAACACCTCGGGAAACTCACGAACAATAGGCACTTAATCTATCAAAGAGACTTCAGCATTAGAATCATAAATATGAGCCAAATAAGCCAAGCATCCCTTCTCAACCATGCGAAGATCCTTGGCATAAGAAATTACTGTGCTGGGAGAATGCCCAAGAGTCTCTTTCCATTCTAATCGAGGCAACCCTGGCTAGGCTAACGTAACTGTCTTGGCGTGATAGTCCAAGATGGCATAATAAGGCGATAGCCAATCCATGCCCAATATGACATCAAAATCGACCATGTCAAGAAGTAAAAGGTCTACACTAGTTTCAAGAACCTCAATAACGACTACACACGAACGATACACACGATCTACAATAATGGCGTCCCCCACGGGTGTAGACACATAAATAGGGACACTCAAGGAATTGCGGGGCACAACCAAATACGAAGAAAAATAAGATGATACATAAGAATAAGTAGACCCTGGATCAAACAAACCTGAAGTATCTCTATTGCAAACTGAAATGGTACTTGTGATAACGGCATCGAAGGATTCCGCCTCAAGTCTAGCTGGAAATGCATACAATTGGGGCGGGGCCCCATCAACCTGAACCATGCCTCTAAGACAACCTATGATAGGTGGACCTCCACCTCTAACATTCTGACCTCTACCTATGACTACCTGAACCCCACCCCTGGCTGGCTGGGCAGGTGGTGTTGCAGCCGGTGCCGGAACTATAGCATGAAAACTCTAATCCTGAGGTTGATTGCCCAAAAATCTCAGACAAGCTCTCCGAATATACCTGTACTCACCACACTCATAACACCCATCCTAATACTGAGGATGACCCTGACGAGCCGGCTGACCATGATAATAACTCTGAAGATGAGGTGCTATGATAGGGGCTGGCTGATCAAAATAAGGAAAGTAAGAGCCACAACCACCTGAGGCACCCTGGGACATCTGAAGTGCTGAATGAAATAGCCTGGAAGAATGGCCTCTACCCTGAGTACCCCCGCCTCCAGAAGAGGCACCACTGAATCCGCCGGAATGGCGAGGTCTCTTGTCCGAACCCTGACCTCCCAGTCCAAGAACCATCTCAACTCTCCTGGCCACATTGGCCGCATCTTAAAAGGAAATCTCGCTCCTTGTCTCCTTATCCATATGAAATCCGATCGGCTGAGCAAGGCCCTCAATAAATCTCCTAACCCTTTCTCTCTCTGTGGGGAACAAAATAATAGCATGCCGAGCCAAATCCACAAATCGAGTCTCACACTGGGTGAAAATCATGCTGCCCTGTTGAAGACACTCAAACTGGCAGCAGCGCTCCTCTCTAATAGTGATAGGAATAAACTTCTCCAAAAAGAGATGTGAAAATTGATCCCAAGTTAGAGCAGGTGACCCAGCTGGTCTAGTCAACAAATAATCCCTCCACCATTTCTTAGCAGAACCAGTCATCTGAAAAAAGTGGTGAAGTCGACCCCATTGGTCTCCAAAATACCCATGTTCCGCAGAACCTCATGACAACTGTCAAGATATTCCTGAGGATCCTCTGAGATAGCACCACTAAAATGAACAGAGAAAAGCTTGATGAACACGTCCAATCTCCACAAAGCATCGGCGGACATAGCTGCCTATCAACAAGGGGTGCTGCAGCAACTGGCTGAACTACCCCAACTGCGTTGGCTGTTGGGGTCTGAATCTGGGGAGTATTCTGCTCAGGAGTGTGGGTAGAAGGAGTCTAGACCCCCGCACCAGCCTGAGATACGGCTGCTGCCACTAGGAGTGCGCAAGTCTGGGCTACACTCTCCATAATGCCCACTAATCAGACCAAAGCATCCTGAAGCACCGGGGTAGAAATAAACCCCTCAGGGAACTGAGTTGGTCCCGCTGGAACGGTCTGAGATGGAGCCCCCTCATCAATCTCTATCTGGGGCTCCGCAGCTGGGACTGCTGTCTGAGCATTGGGTTGCGTCCTGCCCCTGCCTCGGCCTCTGACATGGCCTCGGCCTCTATCCCTAGTAGGAGATACTGCTGCTGGAGGACCTGACTGTTGTTCAACGGAAGAGGAAGCACGTGTTATCGCCATCTGCAAGAGAATACAAGAGTTCTATCAGTATTTGAGATAACAAGAACCGCACGACAGAGTATAAATAAAGTGAGTTTGTTCCTAACTTCGTAGCCTCTGAGAGATAAGTACAGAAGTCTCTGTACCGACCTCTTAGACTCTATTAAGCTTGTTTGTGAATTGTGAGACCTAGGAAACCTATAGCTCTGATACCAACTATCACGGCTCAAATTTCCAACCCTCGGGATCGTGATGACGCCCAACACCACACTTGCTAGGCAAGCCAATGTTAGAACTTAACTAACCTTTTCTTTTAAACTTAAACACAATAGAAAACTTTAAAATAAAAAGGAAATCTAATAATTTCCAATAAATGCAATCATGAATAATATTCGATAAGATGAAACGAACCACGAGCTAACACTAACTATATAAACCACCCAGGGTCTGCTGTCACAATTCACGAACTACTAAAGAATACTACAAATATTTGGCTGAAAGAAAATATATGTCTATTTTGAATGAAATAAGACAGTAATAACTAATAAGGAGAAGACTCTAGGAATCTGCGGACGCCAGCAGATCTACCTCGTGTCTCCGTGTGAATGATATCAGCTACTACTTTCACCTAACTCTGGCTGGTACCTGGATCTGCACAAGAAGTGCAGAGTGCAATATCAGTACAATCGATCTCATGTACTGGTAAGTGTCGAGCCTAACCTTGACGAAGTAGTGACGAGGCTACGGCGGGACATTTATAACATAAACTGGATAAAATGTATAATAAAGCAAGAAGGGAATAATAACAATTAAACATTACTTGCAACAAATAAATAAAACAACTCGGTTAACTTTTCCAGATCTTAGCTCTAACCAATCCTCACGAAAATCTTCAAGTTCTAATTTAAAATAACCGTAAGTGCATAATATGAAATGAACACAATAAAATAGTGAGTATTCCAGTATTTATATTTAAAATCAGTATAATATGAATATCCACCCTTATTGCTCTTCCCTCTATTTATCTCCCTTATTTCTCCTGTTACGGCGTGCAACCTGATCCCACCTGTCCTCCCTTATTACTCCTCGTTGCGGCGTGCAACCCGCTCCCACCAGACAATCACATCTCTTTATTTATAAAAATATTTCACAACTTAGGCCAAAGCCTTTCACAATATTTATTTCTCAACAATTGTAAGTAGACAGTTGTACTATTCATGAATTTCATCAATAATCATTTCACGATGAAACCAACTGTGTGCATCGTAAAACACTGTCAACCAGCTCAACCCTTTTCATACCACAATGATTCCAAGGGATCAACTAACACTTCCAAATACGTGAAACAATATTTAACAACAAGTTGACGAAAACAAGTGGACATGGAGGCATCAAAATCATGAAAATCATTAAGCCAGAAATCAAACAAATTGAGAATAGGGAAGGGATCATGTTCAACAAATAAATTGGTGGTGCATAGATACTCGTCACCTCACCTATACACCACACACATGAAAATTCACATAGCATTTCAGTTGGGGATTCCTATTCCCTCAAGCCAAGGTTAAACCAAACACTTACCTCGATCTCACAAGCATTTCACTGCTCAAGCACAACTTTTCCTTTAGAATTTGCCTCTAATCCGCTCGAATCTAATCATAATTGGTTCAATATCATTAATTCATTCTAAAGGTATTAACTTTAATGAAAAATCATGGTTTTCTTATGTTTTCCTATCAAAAGACGAAAATCGACCCCGGGCCCGCTTGGTCTAAACTCGAGGTTCGGACCAAAACACGTATACCCATTCTCCCCCGAGCTCGGATATACAATTGGTTTTGGAATCCGACCTCAATTCGAGATCTAAATTCCCAAATTTCGAAATTCCTAAGTTCTACCCAAAAATTCCAATTTTTTACCATGAAAACTTTAGTAACTACGATGAAATCTTGTAAAAAGTTGTTAAGGATTGAACATAATTAGTTAGAGATCACTTACCAATGATTTGGAGAAGTTTGGGTCTTTGGAAAATCGCTTATGGAGGTTTAGGGTTTGAGAGAATTGAAAAATGGGTAAAAATCCCGTCTAAAATCTCACTTAACAGGCTGCAGTTATCGCCATTGCGAACCCTTTGAAATCCTGCTGCCTTCGAATTTGCGACATCCGGGGCCTTCACAATTCCGTCCAAAGTTTCGTATTTGCGAGGTTGGCCTTCCCAGGCCTTCTTCGCATTTGTGACACTTTTGTTGTATCTCCCAGGCCGGCAGACTTCGCATTTACGAAGCTTGATCTCGCATTTGCGAGATCAGAGGTCTGTGCAAAACACGAGATGCACAGCTGAGTTTTCATAAGTTCTAATCACTTTGTGGCCTATCTAAAACTCACCCGAGCTCTCGGGGCTCCAAACCAAACATGCACGCAAGTGTAAAAATATCATACGGACTTGCTCGTGCGATCAGATCATCAAAATAATATCAAAAACTACGAATTTAACCTCAAACTCATGATTTTCCTCAAGAACACTTCAATTTCATAATTTCTCAACCGGATGTCCGAATCGCATCAAATTCATTTCTTTATTTCCTTAATAATCCAGCAAAATAATTTTCTTCAAAAATTGATTTCTAAGGCTAAGGACCTCGGAATTCCATTCCGGGCATATGCCCAAGTCCCATATTTTACTGGGAACCTCCCGAGATCGTCGGAATACAGATTCGGGTCTATTTACTCAAAATGTTGACCAAAGTCAACTAAAATCGAATTTAACTCTCAAAATTTATTATTTCATATATTTTCACATAAAAGCTCTCCGGTTTCGCATCCGGACTATGCACGTAAATCGAGGTAACTAAAAATTAATCTTTTTAAGGCTAATGAGTCCGAAATAGGATTTTAGTTCATAAGATGACTCTTTGGGTCATCACATAGACAAAATACATACAACAACATAATTATATACAAGTAGTATAAAGTTGTATATTTTATTAGATATGTATACAACAAAACTTTTATATACAAGTTGTATATAAATTGTATGTTTTATTGGATATGTATACAAAAAACTTTTATATATGAATTGTATATAAGTCGTATGTTTTGATCAGATTATATACAATAAAATTTCTTGGCACAAGTATGTAAGTTGTTTGGTAGTCGTACTTATAGGGAAAAAATCCTTATAATAAATTGATCTTAAAGTTCAGGTTTAAAATCATTATTATAATCCTAAATATTAGAAAAGCAAATAAATGATAATCTTGTGTAATGTGAAATCCGTTTTTAAAGAGAAAGGTATAAGTAATATTAGAGTATGCGTGAAAAGTTACACAAAATTTGAAAGGAAAAGTAGAATAAGTTCAAATTGATGAGTGGTGAGCATATCGATCGATATTTACTATCATCACAAAGCGTATAGGTGCTCAATATTACTTTTGAATAATGTGAAAGATGAGTATAATATTGATGAATAGCGAAAACCAATGCGTTATAATTTAATTAAATGCATTATAATTTAATTCAAAAGAAGATCTCTTCCTTTATGGATCCAACATTCTTTAGCACATAATTTGATATTATAAGTTTAATAATATCCATGGGAACACTTCCAATAATTCTTCTTTCAAACATATGAAATAAATCATTTTGCTTTAACAATTGGACAACATAAGATTAAAAACGATGATACAATTAAGTTTTATCCGTATAATATTCACTGAATCACTTTGCTGATTTTGTATCATCAAGAAAAATCTAAAGAATAAACCTTAGAACTTGTTATGACCACATGAAGAGCGATGAAACTTTCATACGAATTATATTACAATAAACTTGAATTATGTAAAAAATGATAGAACATGAAATTTAGGTGACTGTTAAATAGTTAACTGTCAATTACGCCAACATAACTAAGAACTTAAATAGCAACACTCAATACTCAGCATTCTTAGCCCGAAAAAAAATATGACCACAAAATAGAGTTTAATTTTTCTTAAATAGTAGAACATATCATAACATGAACAAAGACACCCGGTGAGTTTTTTGAACCATCTTCAAAGATGACAATGGCAATTGGTTAACGGGCCCAAGGGTGATACTAAATAATACTTCCCAATATTTCCAAAACATGTTCAACACAAGCTACATCTCAACAAATTGGTCAAGCATTAAGAATGACCCCCCTAACTTCAACCATATTGACCTATCAAACCTAGATAAGGATTTACATCCACCAGAGGTTGTCAATGCCATCTTCTCCTTTAAACCCTTCAAAGCCCCGAGCCCCTATGGCATACATCTCTTATTCGATCAAAAATATTGGAACGTAATAAGACACTCAGGCATTGACCTTTGCTTGGAAATTTCAGCACTCAAAAATTAATATCAAGCATAAATAACACTTATATATGCCTGATCCCAAAAATACCCAATGCAAATAACTTGAAATTTTTTCGACCTATAGGGCTATGCAACACTATTTACAAAAATCATTACTAAGACCATTGCAAATAGGTTGCAGCCTTTTCTCAAACACATTATCAACCCTTTTCAAGCTAGCTTTATCAAAGGAAGACGTGGTTGTGATAATGCAATCATAATCCAGAAAATTTATTCCCAATTCAAAAAAATAAAAGGTAAAAAGGCTAACATGATCTTAAAATTGGACCTTGAAAAAGCTTTCAATAGGCTAGAATGGTCCTTCATCTATCGAACCCTCAGTTTCTTCAATTTCCCACCAAAAATAAAGCGTCTTATTATGAAATGCATCTGTATGAATAAAATATCAATCTTGGTGAATGAGGCTACAACTAAATTCTTTATCCCCAGTAGAGGCATTAGACATGGATGCCCACGCTCACCCTATATCTTCATCTTATGCATGGAAATGCTTTCACGACTCATCCTCAATCAAGTGGATACATGCCAATGAGATCCCATCCATCTGAGTAACACAGGCATGGGCGTAACTCATCTTTTCTTTGCCGACGATCTTACTCTCATGGCCAGGACAAATTTAAAAAACTTCACTACTATCGACAATTGTCTAAAATTATTCTGTATCTTATCAGAACAAACTATCAACCTACAAAAATCCAAGATCCTTTTCTCCAAAAAATGCCCAATTCAAACTGCCAAGGACATAGCAAACAAATTTAACATAAAAAATAACCAATTCTTTGGTAAATACCTGAGTTTTCTAATTCTTGACAAAAACCCCAAGGCTGCAGATTACCATTTATACTTGATAAGATGCGTGATAAACTTTCAATATGGAAAACAAAGTTCATATACATTGCAGGAAGAACCACCCTAACTATATCAACCTTAAATTCTATCCCTAACCGTGCAATGCAGTACACCATCCTTCCTATAAAAATAAAAAATAAAAAAATTGATCAACTACAAAGAAATTTCATTTGGGGGATAACTAATGAGAAGAAAAAGCTCCACCTTATTAGTTGGAAAATCATTACTAACCCTAAGGAATTTGGTTGCCTTAGAGTCAAATCAGCTAGCTCCAAAAATGAAGCCCTTCTAAGTGGTCTAACATGGCGTATTATTTCAAACCCCATCGCCCCTTAGTCTAGCATCCTGATTAAAAAATATGGGATAAAAAGAACTAAAAATTCGTCATTCATTTGAAAAGGTATCCTTAAAGGATGGGAATTTTCTCTAAAGGCATACTTTGACAACCAAGCCATGTATCAAACCTCAATATATGGAATACCCGTTGGATCCCTAACTCTCCTGTCTTAAGAAATTGTATAGAAGGATCTCTTCAAAATAAGGAAGAAAATCTAATGGTCAAACATATTATTCGAAATGATAATTGGTCTCTATCTAAAATCTCCTTTGAATTGCCTGCCATGGTAATTAACAACATTAAGTCTATCCCAAAACCTCTAAGAAGCGACAATTCTGACAAGACGCTATAGAGTCTTAATAACAATGATATTTTCACTACCAAACCTTGTTACAATTTGCTCAACGAAACCGCACCAGTAGAGCATGACAATTACAATGCTCCAATAAAATAAAATACTTTCTTTGGAAATATTTACATGGAAAAATTCCTTGCAGACACAATTTCTCTCGCATAGGTTTAAATATTGACCACAATGTACTATATGCCGCAAGGATGAAGAAAACACTACTCACATATTTTTTAACATGCCCAAATATAGAGCAAATATGAAAAACTCTCTGCATCAACACCCAGGAAATCATGGGCAACAACCATTGGCTCCTTAAATTAAAAGAGGATAAACCCATATCGACATTTTCTACAATCGATTTGACTAATCTATTTCCTTTCCTCCTATGGGGTATTTGGAATACCAGAAATAAAAATAATTACAACAACACGAACTTCCCCCACCACTAAACAATTTAATAAGCGAAGCTAGAGAATTCCACCTTTTAAACTCAAAAAGTGATCCACTGCAAACAAAGATGTCGATCAATATTACTTGGTACGCTCCACAAATTAATTGGTATAAATTAAACATGGATGGAGCTTACAAAAATAATGCTAAATCTTCCGGCTTAGGTGGTATGTTCAGAGATCATACAGGTCAATGGATCATTGGTTTTCAAAAACAACATACTTCCATCTCTTTGTTACACACTGAATTGCAGGCAATACATGAGGGACTCCAAATTGTCACAAAATTAAAATTATTCCCCCTTGAAGTAGAAACAGGTTCGACAGAGGCCATCAATGCAATTCGACAAGACCATACTGTTTTCTCTAACGTTGTTCATGATTTCAGATTATTAATGCACCACCAGAAGGACCTCCTGCTTCGGCATAACTTCCGTGAAAGCAATCAAGTGATATATCTACTAGCTAAATAAGCCACACGTGAAGATTATAGGCAACTTAGTGCAGACAATACAAACTCCATGCAATTCCACCCCCTTTTGTGAAGCAACAACTTTTCATGAAACAAAAGGGAGACTATCTTTTTGTTAAATCGTTAGCAACTGATGCTTGTAATATGCTTAGAACTCTAGGAAACCAAAACATTATTTGGGATATTCCACCAATGTAAGAAAAATTTTCAACAACTTGTAACAAGCTAAACGTTTACTAGTTTTATTAATATATATCCTTTTACAATAAAAAAAGAAGAAGAGATTTTTGAACCCACTCTATATTAATATATAACTTGAAATTATAGCATTAAACTCAACTTATAGCTTTGAGATTTTTGAAGTTATAGTATAATTTGAAGTTACACTGAACTTCAACGCATGTCAGCATCTACATTTAGCGTAAAAAAAAAATTAGCAACAACACTTTTAAAAAATATTCAATATTAATTATATTATATAAGTCGTTAATTTATTAAAATACATGAAATTACATCGAAGAAAAAAAATACATGGAATCAATATTTTGATATGAGAGAGAATTCATGTGATGAAGGACATTACTTGAAAAGGATATTCGGCAAAAGTAGGTTTACCTTTTCTGTTAAGCTTTGCAGTATCTTTATATGGTAATTTTCTATAAAATCTATGTTTCTAGAAGAGTTTTAGTTGATTTTAATTAATGATTATTAGGATATAGTATAAAAAAGGAAAGGTTTAATAAGCAATAGTTTAGATTCTTAAAGGGTTTCAAAGTGATAAATATAAGGAAAATTGTTAAATGACTTTTCCAAAATATTAGGAAAATTATTAAAGGAATATTTCCAAATAATACGAAAATAAATAAACGATTATTTTATCTAGTATGAATTCTATTTTTAAGGGGTAAAAAGGGCGAACGATATTTCGCTAAGGACCTTCGTGCTTTTAATATATACTAGTCTAAGGTTATGCGCATTGCGCGTGTATTTCTATGTCAATGAGTACATTTTTAAAAAATATTATACTAAATTTCTGATTGAATCATGAATGATATGTCAAAGAAAAAATGTTAAGTTACTAAATTGATTATTCTTGATTCTATTTTGCTAACTCAATAAAAGAAGATACTTTGTCCGACAGGAGTTCTCAGACATCTCAGTCAATATATTTAACATAAAATTTATTTAAGATTTATAATTTTATTGCTTAATTTTTATACATCCTTTTTAGTTTTAACAAGATCATATAACTTTGAATATTTAGAATTATTATATTTTTATTTTCAAAAAGCTATATATTCTTATGTTAATTCTAAAAAGGCATAGACATGACGTCATCTAACTGACATTAGACGTTAATACTATGTAGAAGGAGTAAAATATGAAATTCATGTAAAAATCAGATTCAGGATTTATTTTTTCAATCAATTCTCACGGATTTAGTGTGTTAGTTTTCTTGTGTTTCTATAATCCATTTTTATATTTTAATTTGGATGTTTAAAGTTAGTGTAATTTAATTCAAAAAGAATATTATAATTCGTTTTAAAAATATTTTCATGAGAAAATTGTTACCAAAATAATTTTCTTGTATATTTTTCTATTTTTTGTAATTAATATTTTTGTTTTGTGATGTTTATAAGCGTGCTCATACTTAAACGGCTAAATTTAAAAATCCAAAAATAGCATTCCTAATTTCTTCGTAGCAATGTATGTGTCACGACTCAAATTTTCCACTGTCGGGACCGTGATGACGCCTAACATTGAACCCGCTAGGCAAGCCAACGTTACTGGTTATTCTATATTGTTTCTTTATTTTTAGCAATTAGTCAGTGACATACACGATCAACGAAAATAAAAGTGCGGAAGAAATAAAATCTAATAACTTAATTAAATACTATTACAAAATTCATAATAACAACTCCCAGAATTTGGTGTCACAATTTCACGGACTGTCTATGAATACTACAAATAGAGGTTTGAGCAAACAAAATACTACTGTCTCAGAAATATGTAAGACAAGAAATAAATAGGATAGAAGGCAATGCCAAGGCCTGCGAATGCCTGCATGACTACCTCGGGGTCTCCACTAAGCTGAAGGCAGCAATCTCGATCTATGGTCCGAAGGGTCCAGTACCGAGATCTACACAAAAAGTGCAAAGTACAACATCAGTACAACCGACCCCATGTACCGAGTAAGTGTGGAGCCTAACCTCGGCGAAGTAGTGACAAGGCTAGGACACGACAATCAAATAAACTTGTGCAGTTTAATCATATACGGAGACAATAATAACAACAAGAAATAATCAGCTAAATACAAAGAAAAGGGGAACATGCTGAGGGGAGGAAATATCAAGTAATGGAAATAACGAAGTAAAACAACAAATTAGATATCAATTTAAACAACAGAAGTAACAACACCAAAAATAAGTGCACGACATCACCCTTCGTGCTTTTACTCTCATCCTCATCAAATAATAAATAGAATCCACGACATCACCCTTCGTGCTTTTACTCTCATCCTCACAATAAATTAATAGAAACGGCACGACATCACCATTCGTGCTTTTAATTTCATAATATGGCACGACATCATCCTTCGTGCTTTTACACTCTCTCACAATATCATACACGGCATCACCCTCGTGCTTTAACACTCTTCCTCACCCAAACAAATCAATAACAGCAATCCGGCAAGGAAATCAATAACATAAACAATAATAAAAATCGTAACGTCCCGGCAAGGGAAAACAACAGTAGAATCAATATCATCCCGGCAAAGGAAACAACTATAACCAATCTCACTTAGTTGTTTAACTTCATGTAGAAATTCTCAACTTGAACCAATACTCAATAATAGGAAATACCAATGAAATGCTATCATCATGGATAATTATCAAATTTAACCTAAGTAGTGCTTAATAAAAAATCACATAAATCACAATATTCGACTAACGGGCATGCTTGACACCAACGTATAGATACTTGTCACCACACCTATACGTTGAACATAACAATAACACGTAGCAAATAAGACACAATACCTATTTCCTCAATCTAAGGTTAACCCAAACACTTACCTCGAATTTCACGGCCAAACTCAAGCCTCAATTACCACTTTCCCTTTAGAATTCGCCTCCGATTCACTTGTATTTGAGTCGATTCTCTTGACAATATTCTAACATACGTTAATTGCGACAAAACATGGAACAAATCATATGAAAATCTCAACGAAATCACGTTGCGTATGCAAAGAAAATCATGGCCGAAACATTTCCTCAAGAGCTTTGCAACAACGTTGCTATGTTCTTTAGCTTAGAAAGTGATTTGGATTACGTTTCTTATGTGATTGGTTGAGGCTCTCTTGTGATTTGGATTGTAATGTTTCTCTGCTCTCTTGTGATTTGGATGGTAATGTTTCTAAGAGATGGGAAAGAGAATGGAACTATATGATTTTATAATCATGCTTTGAAGCTTTAATCCGTTTGCTAGCAAAATATAAGATGGAGGTCTTTTTAAAATCATAGTTTGTGGCTCCCACCTATTGGGATGACTAAGCCACTAAGCTTACTAGCTTTTACCACGTATTTCATGCACTTAAGAGTCACCATATTGAGCTTGAATTGCTGCCACGTTTGGGAGCCTTAAGCTTACCCAATGACTCATCACTAACTTTACACATGTTAACCATGCACTTTAAGTAACTTTACATATGTTAGCCATTCACTCTAAGTAACTTTACACATGTTAGCCATTCACTTTAAGTAACTTTACACATGTTAGCCATGCACTTTAAGTGCTATGACACTTGGTTCCACCGTTGGCCAAATTAATGCCATGTGGAAGTCCATTAAAGTTCCTCTTTACATGTGTCATCCCTTGGCCAACATTTCAATACATGGAGACACCACATATCTTTGCATGTATAGATATATGACACTTACTACCACTTGTCCACATTCCATGGCTTATGACCACGTGCAGCTTTAGTCAATAGTACTAATAAATTTCTGGTCTACCCTACAATCTTCCATTTAACTAACTACACATATGATTAATTCTAGCACTCAACTCATTTAAATACTAATATACTTCACATATCTTACTAGTTTAAAATCAACTTAGCATTTTCCTCAATTTTTCCTATAACAGCTTTCCAGATATACGCCCGGACTGCATACGCAAAACGAGATGAGAAAAAAAAAGGAGATTTTCAAGGCCTCGGAACACAATTTTAACTTATAAAACAAGAGATGACTTTTTTGGATCATCACGGTATGTGCACGTAGTATAGAACATACTACTTTATTTAAATTTGATTTCAGCCTCATTCAACTCTTTAAAAAATATTTAAGAAAAGTTAAGTAAGACTACAAAGCTAAACTAATAATAACATGGACCATCGTGTGAACAATCATGGTTATATTTTTTTTGATCTATAAGGTAACTTTTTAATTGATTTTAGTATCCTAAATATACGGATTATATACATAGTTCAAATAGGGAAATATTTAATAAGTCAAATTTTAGTTGGTTTTAAAATTCTAAATATTAGAAAAATAACTTAAATTATAATTTTATCCAATGTGAAATCTATTTTTGGATAGTAAAAAAGACGAACGACATTTCGTTAAAGACTTTTGTGCTTTTAATATAGTACATATATATATATATATATATTGTCCATGTATTATAATTGAACTTCAATATAATTGTGTTTGTCTGAAAAATAAGAATATTCCATCCCATTTACTAGCATTTTTTAATTTATGCTAATCCAATTTCACTTTTCCCAAGGTTGTGTTCTTCACTTCTAATCTAACCCCAAAGCCTCTCTAACAATAAACAGCCACCGCCCATTTCCCATTTCCCATTCTCAAATTCCCTATTCATGTGAAAACTAATGGAAGTCTCTTATCACTCAAAATTCAACCAATTTCACTTCGTTCCTTTACCTCCACTCCATTCCTGTAATTCACTCTCTTTTTTATTTTATTTTATTTTTATTTTTTAATAAATTTTTCGTTTCCAAATTTATTTATATCCATGTTCGTAGATAATCCGTGCATTTTAATTTGATTTTCGTTTTTTTTTAAAGGGAAGAAGGAAGTGAAGTTGCCGCTATCGCCGTCTCTGCATCCAGTAGTTTTCTAATTCCTTATGTTTTCCTTTTTTGTTTCTTTATTTTCTTTTGAGCTCATTATAGTATAGTACTTCCTTTGTCTCTATTTATGTAAACGTGTTTGATTAGTCACGGAGTTTAATAAATAAAGAGACTTTTGAAATTTATACTCTAAAACAAATCTTTGTGTGGCTAGAAATCATCTCGTTAAGGGGGAAAAAAAGGAAAATTAAAGTTGAATTGTTATTTAATATAAAATGTGTTAATTTTTTTTGGGACGGACTGTGTCACATAACTGGCACGAAGGGAGAGAAAAGAGTGTCACATAAAATTGGGACGGAGGGAGTAGTTTTTCTTAAATTTAGTTGAGTGGTGAAGGTCAAATAGAGGAATAAATAGATCTAAAGGTATGTGTGTGTATGTGTGTCTGTTACTGTGTGTGTACACATGTACATACATAGAACATATACATATATGCTTTTTGTTTTTCTCTGTTTTTCTCTTTTTGAAGGAAACCAATAGGACTAGTAGTTAACTTAGGGGGAAAGTATTCTTTCAAAATAAGCTCAATTAACTAATACTCCCTCAATGATTAGTTCTGATTTATGTGACACAACTTGAATCCGCACGGATTTTAAGAAAGAAGTGAAATACTTTTAAACTTGTGGTCTAAGCATGGCATAATATTTGTGTTATTATAAAAGCTTTTTATTAAGGGTAAAATAAAAAATGTATAGTTGTTTCAAAATATAAAAATGTGTCCATATTTTTTTGGAACGACTACTAAGGAAATAGTGTTGCATAAACGTGAACAAAGGGAGTATATTTTACAATGTTGCACGAAGAAGGGGAGAATTAAGTACTAATATTGAAATAATGAAGCTATCCTGCTTGTAGGAAGAATTGAACCGAATGCCTCAAGGACCATCATGCTTAGTGTTGCCGCTCGGGTGAGGCCACATTGGATTAATGTAGAGGGTTATAGATTTACATGATATTGATGGGAATTGTTATGATGGAGGATAAGTGTTTACAAAGGAAGAAGTAAAATGAGTATAGTTTAGGACGTCTTTAGAAAGGGGCAGCCCGGTGTACTAACCTCTCGCTATGCGCGGGGTTCGAGGAAGGGCCGGGCCGCATTAGGGCTTATGTACGCAACCTTACCTTTCATTTCTGCAAAAGTTTATTTCCGCATTTTGAACTCATGACCTCCTGGTCACATGGCAACAACTTTACTATTGCACCAGCTGTCAGGGTTCTCTTCCTTAGGAAGTCTTTAATTCCCGAGAAAAAAAAAGAAAGCGAATATAGTTCGGGAAATGGCATAACAATAGCTAGTACTATATTGATGAAAATTGCAGTCAATTGTGAACCTATGGGAATGTAGTAGTGGTTGACATCTTGACGAAGTACACTTGGAATTCAGTTGGTAGAACGTAAAAAAATAGTCATTTTACTTATTATAAGCCTATGCCTTATAGTTTGCTCTAACTTGAAAATGGAAAAAATGTAGGTTTGTGTCTTTGCTAATTCTTGTTCTCAGTGAAAACTGTTGGAAGCTAGAAAATCATTTTCCCAACTGATTGAAGTTTCACTTATCTGAACTTTGTCTCTCCAATAACAAACAACCTTAGGGAGAATTGTACCTGATCATATTTTGAGGAAGCTTACCTGATAGCAGATAGTATTGTAGAATCTAAGGAGAGTGATGCAGTTATGAGTTTGTTCTGCATGGCTGAGTCCTTTGTTGATCAGCAATCAGTATGTTGAGCATAGCCTACAACCCTATATTATGAAAAGCTAATTTTCTTCATTTATTACTTTTGACTACTATAAAATTTGAGATAACAACACGGTATAAGGTTGGAATATCACTTTTGTAGACAACAAACATTATGCTTGTGACAAGATGTGATGAAGACATTTATGACCACGTTGAGCTCGACTTTCCAATTGATTGGATCCATGGGTACTGTGAGTGTTGTTGAATAGTTGGGGAATTTTGAGGAGTTGCATCCAAATATTGTGTTTCTAAAACTTGTTAATTAAATGGAGGAATTCTGTATGTAGAAGCCTGAGAAATTTTTTATGGCTGTAAAGGAGGTGAGAGATAAGAGGATAGAGAGAGAGCTTAGATGGAAAATATTATGAAATGAAGAAATCCATCTACACAGTTCAAGCACATAGCTCTATTTATGGTGCTCCCTTTGTCCTAATTTTCACGATTGCTAGAGCAGAGATCTATTTTACTATATTTGTATCAAAAATGATTTGTATAGTTATGATGCAAAGGATGTTGAGGACAACAAACATCTATTTGATGAATAGTCCTGGACAGCCACTATTTTAAAACATTTTTGGGGTGCATAAGTGACACCAATGCTGTCAGGGAGTTTTTTTTTTGGTGCTGGATGGGGCGATGGGCTGAAAGTGCAGAAAATGACCGAGGAATATTTGGAAACAGTTCCAGCTTGTGGTTGTGAGATGACTTGGAAGGGAAGGAACTAGAGATGCTTCGTGGGCCAGGATACAACTGTACTTGTTTTAAAATATAAATCTTAAAAGTTATTGGTTCTCTGGTGTAATTTACATCATGTGTATGGAATAGATAGTATGATAGAATTTATTAGCTCAATACAATAGTGAAAAGGTTTAAATGGATGAACTCCTCTTTTGTAATGTCCAGCACTATCCCCAGTGCTTGGCTTCTGTTATTGATAAGACTGTTGCTTATTTATTTAAAATAATATAAAGAGGGCGCAGGGTGTCACTAGAGATAAAATAAGCTTCTTGAAGAATTTAGCTGATTATTTATTTATATGTAAAAGCGTCTCCTTCTAGTTTTTCTTTTTTGGGTAACAAAATTAGCTTAAAATGTTAGGCTGCCTACACCACACCCCTTGGGGTGCGGCGCTTCCCCGGACCTTGCGTGAACGTTGGATGCTTCGTGCACTGGGCTGCCCGTTTCTAAAATTAGCTTAAAATGTATCTAATTGTGAGGGGGGGGGGGGGGGGGGGGGGGCTAATTTCTAATAGAGGGAGAAATATGTTTAAATGCATGTTACCAATAGCCGTAAAATTTTGGTTTCAGGAAAAGGTTATTTCTCTCTGTTCATGTACAAAGTAAGCACAAACACTGGCTTTCCATGGCTATAATGTTATTTATTTTCATGCTGAATCCAAATAACATTTGCAAATGGTATTTATCGTTTCTCAGAACAAGAGGGAGTGGTATGTCACAACTAGCAACAACTGTTGTCAGTCCTTTTTACCATGGTTGAGAACATCTTGATAGGAAGGTTTTTGATGTAGATAAAGCTGTCTAAGAGCTGGGGTAGATCCCTCTATACATGACTCTGTAAAGGGAAAACAATAAATCATAGACCAAATTTGCTTTTACTGCAACTGTTTACAATGCCATTGACAATTTTTTCTTCATTCAAAAGCTAGGTAAATCTTTTCTGTGCCTAACTTCAGTCTCCTCTTTATTTATGTGTGTCAGTACAAGAAACAGTGTAAAAATGAACAAATGAATTTATTTCGACTGCTCTAATTGACTTTGTTCGACAATTCATTTCAGCAATTGACTGCTAGCGATGGAAACCACTCCTGGTGCTCTTCTTTAAGGCAATCAATCGGGAGGAATTCAACATTTTGTAAGTTGTTTAGCAAATACTGTGTTCCTGTGGAATGAATCTCATGAGTAGCTTTACATCATTAACAAATAAATCACTCAAGCAAAATATGCAACCGATAAAGTAGTGTATATATATATATTTTTTTTGAGAAAAAAAGCCATGATCTAATTGGTGGCTGAATCATTCTGGGTGATCTGAGGCAAAGCATCCCCAAGGAATTGCTTGAGCTAATATGCCCGAAATTGGGTCCGAATCAGATTGTTTCCTCCTTCCTTTGGTATTTATGTAGACCTGTGCTTAGAAGCAGATAACTTCTGTTATACTGTAGTTCATTGAGAGTGGCTCCAGTTAAGCTTATGACTTGCTAATTAAAACAGACAATCAGAAATAATTCGAAATCTCTTAGGGATCTCAAGGAAATGAGACCAACCAAGCCAAAAGGATGAACAACCAGGTTCATTAATATTCTGCATTTTGAAGTGACTTTGCTTCTCTATCTTCATTAGGTAGGGGTAAGGTCCGCGTACAGACTACCCTCCCCAGACCCCACCTGTTGGGAATATACTGGGTATGTTGTTGATGTTGTTGTATTTTGAAGTGACTTTGCTGATTTAGACTTGCCTTCACATGATTGGACTGCTCAGCCAATATTCCTACCATATATGCTGGATATTTAATATACCAAAGAAAAAAAGAGTGAATGGTGAATGAGGTAGAACAAGTTGTTCGGATAGGAAAGACGACCTTTTCTTTATAAGCTAGGAAAGATAAGATCTATTGAGTTTGGAATATTTTCATTCAGTTTTTGTAGGAAATGTTGGTTTGCAAATACTGACACCTTTTTTTGGAAGTTTCCAAACTCAGTTTTCCGAATCTTGCAAACATGAGCATCGACTTTTTGCAAGATTAAAACAACTGAGGGTGTAAACTTCCAAAAAAAGGTTGCCTGTTTTGCAAAAGGTCCATCAAACAAACAGTTTTTGCAAAAACTGAAACAATTCAAAACTTAGCTCTTGCAAAACTGAAGCAAACGCCTCCTTAAAATTTTGTCTTGTTTGGTTTCAGAAGAAAAGGAAGGTTATGAATTAAAAAAAGGAAGTTGTAGTCTTCGGCTAACATACTCGGTAGATATCGATTTTCTTTGCTCGGTCGATTCTCTCTTCAGACAGTAGAAGAAAAGTGACTCCGCTTTTATCGACTTGATTGGTTTTCAAGAGTGTCTGATTTTCTCTGATGGATTATTCGATTGGGCTTTCCCCACATGCTCTTTTTGTTCTATTTTTGTGTATTTGATGTTGAATAGTTATCCCGGATTTCATCTGCTAATTAACTTTGCTTATTTTTTGCAGATGCCCTCCCAGGCAGTACAGTTTTTGGCACAAGCAGACAAGCATGTGTCTCCCTTCACTCTTTCCCCCAAGGAAAGAAGCGTAATAACAGTTATGGAAATAATAGCTTTTGTAGACAACAAAGATCATTGAGGCACATTATTGCTAGGTCCGAACTTGCTAATACCAGCTCAGCTGGTGCTGCTTATCCACTGTCAGGTGCATTTCAAGATTGCTTTATCCACTTCCTTTGTGTGCTTGGAGGCATCATCTTTTACAAAGATACATCTTCTCTTTTACAGGACTGGAGTTGAGGTCGAAAGTGAGAGCAATTTGCTTTTACACGGTCACTGCTTTCTCTTCCATCTTTTTGTTTGTGATCATGCTTGTGCAACATCCTTTTGTACTCTTGTTTGATCGATGCCGTAGAAATGCTCACCATCTTGTTGCCCGGACATGGGCAACCTTGACCATTACTCCTTTTTATAACGTTGAGTTTGAGGGCTTGGAGAATCTTCCTTCTCCAGATACTCCTGCTGTGTATGTGTCCAACCATCAGAGCTTTCTGGACATATATACGTTACTTACTCTTGGAAGAAACTTCAAGTTTATCAGCAAGACTGCGATTTTCCTCTTTCCTATTATTGGATGGGCCATGTATCTGATGGGTCTGATTCCGTTGAGGCGCATGGACAGCAGAAGTCAATTGGTACTTTTTCTTTGATGTGATTACTAACACATATCGTCATACCTATGCTGATTCTTTTTAAGTTGTTCAATCATATGTCAACAGTTTTGACATTTTTAAATCAGTTTAAATCCTATTGGAAGTTTGAATTTCTACCTGCTTATTAGCTTTTATGAATTTAGGAATGTCTCAAGCGATGCATAGATCTAGTCAAGAAGGGGGCATCTGTCTTTTTCTTCCCAGAGGGTACTCGGAGTAAAGATGGAAAATTAGGCCCTTTCAAGGTAAGGTCTATGACCCAAAAACTCCCCCATTCCAGCCTCATCCCATGCATCTCCACACACTCAAAAAAATGGGGGAAAACTCACTATGTAGCTTGCACAAATGGAGAAAGTAACTAATGTCAAAGTAATTTTGAAGGCCTTAATGCCTTAGCTGTTAAGCACAAGGCCATAATCAACTCATGGAACTATAGTATGGTTTGTTTTTTGGGTCATTGATTACAAGAATTTATAGTAAATAAAACTAGTGAAGGTGCGCTGGCCTTCTGTTTAGCTCTTATCTATTTTTTTCCTTGCTGGTGATGCAGAAAGGTGCCTTTAGTGTTGCTGCCAAAACCGGAGTGCCTGTGGTTCCAATTACTATTACCGGAACAGGCAGAATAATGCCAGCAGGGCTGGAGGGTAGAGTATATCCAGGATTAGTTAAAGTTGTCGTCCACCAGCCTTTAAGAGGAAATGATTCAGATGTGTTGTGTAGCGAAGCCAGGAATGTGATAAAGGAGGTGCTCGTTCATCGAGGCTGAGGGATATTCAATCTGTGATTTCGTTTATATTTTTTCACCTAAGCATCAGAAAATTACAAGGATTTGGGAACATGTGCAGAAAGGTATGCTTTCCTAGCGGATTGTCGATTTATAGTTGAGCTTCTGTTCCTTTAATAATTTGCAATATGAAAATTGTTTGTCTAATCTAATACTTTTCTTGACAGCGTTAAGTTTCTGCATATTATTTTTACTAACTTCTTTTCTGGAAAGAAAGAAGAAAGAGGTTTAAGTTAAGTCAATTGTTGCAAATGATTTTTTTTCCGCTCTATCCCAAGCCTACGTTTGCAGTAACATGTTTCCTATGATGTCATCATTTTGATTCTAATCCCCATTAAGCACCTATTAGGTCAAAATTTGATCTGAAAAATAAGAAAGAAAAGAAACTGAAAATGCGTTGCTTTGGCTCCCCTCCCCTGCTGTTGATATCCTAATGGAACTGTCTACTGGTTATTTTCTTTTTTTTTTTTGGGGGGGGGGGGGGGGGGGGGGGGGGGATGTTCATTCTTTATGTGTCGGTGCATCTCATTCTATCACTTAGTGATGCGACCATGTTTTGTGCAGTGATTCATGCGATGCCAATATATTCATTTGGTTTTTGGTATTGTTGTCAACTACATTGTTTTGGTTCTTTGTGTTGGATGTTCTGATTTTTCCTGATATAAAGCTGAATCAGTTAATGAATTGTTCTACTGCCAAACGCACCCTTCTCAATATTGCAAGTCATTTAACTATGCCCTTATTTCTGATTGTTTATACTGTCTTAATGATGGGTAATATGAACTGGCTCTTTTATCACCTCGGTCATTTTCACCTGAAATGCTTACCCTCTTCAGCAGAACTTTTACATTGTGAGCAGTTCAGTCGGGCTGAAGGATATGAACCTGGTTCAGTAATACTCATATGCTTGGATCATATTTGTATCAATCAACTGAGAGATCTATTCAGAGTTGAAAGTGAACATATGCTGTGTCTTTTTGTTGGAATTGGCAGCATAATCCTTTGCTTGCCCTGCTCTTCTCAATTGCTGTTACGTCAGAAGGTTGCCTTTTTGTGGCGGCAACACTCAGTTGTACTAGGCTGCTAATATTTTCCTTTTGAGTTTATGTTCGGTGCACTGACAATGTAAGAACTTTTGTAGTAAATTGACCTACAAAAAATGTGGGACGCCACGTCAAGCCTGAGATGGTAACTTAGAAAATAGAAGTAGAAACTTGTTATAACTGGTTAAATTGCAGTAATGGTGTAAATCTTTTTGCACTATCAGTGCGTAGAACTTGAGCTTAGACTCCATTCAAGTTTTAATTTATTCGCATCCAGTGCTGATTTCAAATCAATCATAACATAACATGTGTTTTCTGAATACTCTTTTACTCTTCTAGCCGTGGTAAATTATTGTTCGTTTTCACATCATTTATTACTTAACCATAGTAAAATATATTGATCTGCTGTAAATATCGGGCAAATCTTAACCAATTACATGATTTTAAGAGGACAAGGAAAAGAGAGAAAGGTGGAGAGAATGAATACTTTTGTATTTAATGGTAACTAAGATAGACCTTGTCTCTGCAGCGAAGAAGTACCTCAATTATTACATTAATCAAGTGTTGCTGGACCAATAGCCATCGAAATGTTTTCTTCAATTTGTCTCCTATCACCTGTTGTGGTAATCTAAGTGGAATAATTCCAACTTGAGCGTTAATGATAACTCTAGTAATTAACAGAAGACATTTATTCCACTCAAATATCTAAATTGTACAATAAATTTGTAAAAACTTATAACATATTCCTAAACATGAAATCGATCATTCATGCATTTACTTGGAGAGAGGTGATTAAGCAGGACATGACATATTTTCATCTTAGCGAGGATATGACCTTGGAGAGGAGAAAGTGTGGAAGTCGAGAAGATAAAAATGTGTCATGTCCTGCTTACAAAGAACTTGGTTCTTTATCTTACTCCTTAAACGTGAAGTAAAATAAGCAGTAAACTAAACACAATAATTTTTACGTGAAAAATCACCTAGCTCAAAAGGTGCAAATATCACGACCTACTACGTAGGATTTTCAACTTCAACTTCACTAGAATAATGAGCCAAATGTATCGATTACAAGAGAGTAACTCAATACTCTCCAGTACTCCTACTACAATTATTTGATTTACAAGTTACTCTAACTTATAAAGCAAACATTCACTCCAACTTGCTAATTTTTATGACACTTATTATAACTCAATTTCCTAAAAAAACATTCGCTAGACTGACTCAAGAAGAACACAACACTGGTACTCGACTATAGTGTGTAAAATGTAATTCTTCAATTGATGTGCAAAAGGAAGATCCCATAAGTCCAGAAGGATAGTATTTAAATTCACTGGACTCCAGATCTTCTAGGAGTCCTATGCGTAGTCAGCTTCTCGTTTGATAGGACTCCTACTGTTCCAAGGACTCCACAGGTCTTGGGACTTTTGTCTCTCACTTATTTATGCGTATCTTCTTGGGCAACAACCCTTATCACGTGTAGCAGTCTTCTTCCACCAAACTCGGACCTGGGTAACTTTGAGATAAAGTTACTGTCTTGTAAAGACGTACAATCTTCAACCATGAGAAGCTGGTCCTTAACCCCGAGGAGCTGGTTCTTAGAGCGGTTAAGCAACTACGTTGAGGACCTGGTTCGTTAGAACATTTCATCTGAACAAACTTTGTTAATCATCAAAATCTCAATACTCAAACAAATTCTCACTTTTTGATGATGACAAACTTTGTACATACTAGAACCAGGTAGTCACACCAAATCATGATCAACAAGCACATCGCACCACAGACAGACATATCCACACCAACATACACAACAACCAACTCTATCTTCCCCCTTTTGGCATCATCGAAAAATAATAAAAAGAAGTTAGACATATTAAGCACAGTTAATGAAAGATTCATAGTCATACAGGCTAAATCACACGCTCAAGAATTATCAAAGCAAACAGACTAAGCTGATGATCTAGCCATGTGCTAAGCATTAAAACATTGTAAGAAAATTCATTTAGCAGTGCCAGAATAAGCTCAGGGTCTTGTCTTAAACCATTAGAACAAAAAAAAATTAAACATGCTGCAACCTACTCAGACTAGAACAGAAGAAACAAAAACTAAAGCATCATTGGGATAACAAAAGAAACTAAAGACACTAGGGGAAGGAACATGTTCAATGGTGAGGGGTAGATGGGGTCAATGCTTTTACAAGGGTGGAAATCTCTTGGGCATGAGTTTCCCTAGCCCTTCTGAGCTCTTCCCAAAGCTGCCTGGTTTCGTTTCTCAACTCATCATTGTTTTCTCGAAGTTTGGCATTCTCCTCAACAACCAACTACAAACTCTTGGTGAGCTCTGCTGCCCTGCTGCTACCATGTAGAATAGCAGAACCTGTTGGTACTCTAGCCTTGATCTTCTCATATCCACACTGCTTGAGTGTAACAACATCCAAAACATCATTGTGATTTCAAACTTAAGCTCAGGCAAGGCAATGTTGAGCTTGTCAAACAGCTCAGTCAACATGAAGCCATAAGGCATAACATGCTTGGAAGTGTCTGCAACTCTTGCCATGTACTGAATCATCAAGCTAGGGAGATTGATAGGTCTATCAGTGTCAAGCAGTTCCATCACAACCATATCCAACAGGGTAGCCTCATGCCTTCTCTCAGACCTCTACAAAATACATGAATTGACAAAGTGAAACAACAACTTGTGGAAGGGGGTCATATCAGTCTTGCACACCTTTTGGGGAGCATCCAGTTCAAACGTTTGAGAGAACTTCCTTGTGACCACAATTCCCGTGTCCATATTATTGTCTATGGTTGGTCACTTTTTCTTCAAGTAATTGTCAAAGCCTAAAGAACGAATATTCAGAAGTATCCCCTGCTCTTCAGCATCAAATTCCATCTTAAACCCCCTTACATTACTCTTGACTACCTTTCCATCAAACTGGAAATTCTCATAGAACTCCACCACAACAGGCACACACACACATGAGGGAAAGCCTTGACAAACATGTGTTTCCATCCTTGTAGCTCAAGTTTTTCAACTAGTTGAGCCATCCCCTTTTCATCAGTGTTTGCATGAATCTTCCCATTAAGAGCTTTTCTATTCCTAGACTCAGTGAGTTTATCAACCACAACAGGCCTATTCTTTCTTTATATTTCCTCGACTGGCCCTTGCATATGGGTTATCCGTCTTTGTAGATTTGACAACCTTTCTCTTTTGTGTTGATGACTTTTCTGGTAGAGCAGAATCAGACTCATTTACTCCATCCAACTCAATAACAGGTTCCATAACCAAAACTTGCTTCCTTGGTTTCTTAGAACCTCTGGACTCCTTAATGATTTGTTCATCAATAGCCTTTCTTTTACTCCTTGGGAGAGGAGTCCTAGCAGGAGGAGCCACTTTTTTCCTTACAGGGACAACAAATTTTGTTTCTTTCACATGAGTCTTCCTAGTTTTCTTCCCTACTACATACAAGGGCAAGTTATCTTCATCACTACTAACCTCCTCATCTCCAGTGAAATGAGTTAACAAGGGTCCAGTTTCGTCAGCCCTTTTCTCTCCAATTGCTTTTTCTGAAGGGGCTAGGACAGTGTTCCTAATAGTCATAGACCCTTCAGATTCCCTACTTGTATTCTCATTTTCTTCCTCGCTTGATTAATCATCTCCTTCACTCTCGTTTGATTTTTCTTGATCCTCACCTTCACTCTCAGAATCACCTACTTCTTCATTTTTCTTTTCTTGCTCTACAGAATCATCCACTTGTTCATCTATCCTGTATTCTGTCTCACTCTCCTTCTTTTCACCAGAATCTCCCGCATTCTCACTCTTTTTCTCTTCATTAGACCTGTCCTGAGTTTGATGTTCCTCATGACTGTCCATTACTCCTTATTTTCACCCTCATCTTCAGTCTAGCTGAAAGAAAGACTATCATATGCCTCATTTTATTCTGGTTCTTTACTACCTTCCCTCTCAACCATAGGCATGAATCAGTGGCATTTACTCCTTTCTCCAAAGTTGCTATATTCGTTTCTGCAGTAGGTTCCTCCGCTTGTGGTTCATCACTTGTGGGTGGGCCGATATCTAAGGGTGTAACATCTATAGAAGATACCAGAACATCTAACTTTGATGGAGGGAATTTTACCTGACTTGTAGTATTGAAATTGATTTCCCCTAAACCACATCTTCCTTAACCACTGTGTCTACTTTAGCAGCAGCATCAAGCACCAATTTGTCACTCTTGATAGATTTTCTTGGAGTAGCCTTGACCTTGGTTGACTTAGAGGTGTTTTTTGAAGTAGGCACAAATGCATGGATGGTTGGTTTTGGAAGTGAAGGCTCAGTAGAGGTGGGGATGGTGAGAGTAGCAGGAATAAGGGATGGTGGTGTAGGTACAGTGGAGGATATCGATGGAGAAGGATCAGGTGTTGGTGCATAATCACTTGATAGTTTGACACTTTTCTTTGATTTGGGCTTCATGTTCTTGGATTTGAATTCAATATTGGAGGATGATTTTTCTTTAGAAGATGTTTGGCTGGATTTAGGCATGGTGATAAGAAAAGAAAACCGATGAAGGGAAATGGAGATTATTTCTTTATTCTTGCTTAGGGTTTGAGAGAAACAGTAAGGTCTGAGAAACTAATCATAAGGGGCTTTTAAATACGTTACTCCTGATTTGATTGGAAGAGAGAAGGAGAGAGAGAGAGAGTGAAAAAATTTGAGTTCTAATGGGACACTAATAACAGTTACTTTGACTGTTAGGATTTCAGGAGTAATTAAACTCTAATTGCTCTAGGATTCCCCCTTACTCTTTGACTAGATGACAACTAGAAGTGATACTAATAGGATTAGAAATCCTGAGCATAACAATAATTTAGGATGTTAAGTCCCAGTGAATTAAGACAAGATCGCACGTACCTGAGTCAAAGAACCAACTCCTTACTCATTTCTTCAATAAAGCTTCAACACTACAACTTAGTATCATACAACATAGTTATCAAGTAGATTTTCTAGGCAAGTGTGTGTTTAATACAAGCAAGATATTGAATCAAACACATTGTACTTGACTATTAACATCTAATTATACTTTTTATAGCCAATCATTGGGGTTCAACCTAGTTGGAAGTATTGATTAGAACTAGTTCCAGTATATTCCTTTCAAAGAGACCCCTACTCAGAGTTTTAGTAAAAGTATCTGTAATTTGGTCTTTAGTTTTACAGAAATTAATTGAGATATTCCCTTTTTGTCTATGAGAAAGTGGTGTCTAATGTCAATGTGCTTGGTTTTCTTGTGTTGACAGGATTTTTAGAAATGTTTATGACACCTAGTATTGTCACAGAAGATAGGAACAAAATCAATAAAAATACCATAGTCCCTTAGCTGTTGTCTTATCCACAGCAACTGAGCACGACAAGATGCTTCTACCACATATTCAGCCTTAGCTGTGGATAAATCCACTTAGTTCTGCTTTTTTGCTCCCCAAGACACCAAAAAAGAACCTAGTGTGTTGTTACTAAAGTGCTTTTCCTATTAACATGAAAACCTGCATAGTCAGCATCAACATAACCAACTAGATCAAAGCTATGCCCTCTAGGATACCATAGGCACATATTAGGAGCCCCTTTAAGATATTTGAGTGTCCTTTGACAACCTTCAGATAAGACTCTATTGGATTTGCCTGAAATCTTGAACACAGTCCCACACTAAATACAATAGCATGACCGCTTGTTGTGAGATACAACAGTGACCCAACCATTCATCTATATTGCTTTGTTCAAAAATTTTTCTTTATTCATCAAGGTCCATCTTTGTTGCAATGGCAATGAGAGTGTCTATAAACTTTGAGGAATACGTGTTGAATTTCTTCAATAGTTCCTTGATGTATTTTTGCTGATGTATCATGGTTTCAATAGGTGTGTGCTTTATTTATAACCCAGAAAGAAGTTCAATTCACCCATCATGCTCATTTCAAACTCGTTCCCCATAATCTCAGAAAAGTCCTTGCACATTGCTTCATTAGTAGCTCCAAAGATAATGTCATCCACATATACATGTACAATTTCTTGACTTTGGCCCTCAGAAACAGTGTGTTGTCCATCTTTCCTCTTACGAAGTTATTGGTTAAGAGGAATTTTGAGAGTCTTTCATACCAAGCTCTTGGATTCTGTTTCAGTCCATACAAGGCTTTGTCTAACTTGAACACATAGTAAGAAAATTCTTCACTCTCAACCTACGAGGTTGTTTAACAAACACTTCCTCCTTCAGATAATAGTTCAAGAATGCACTCTTTACATCCATCTGATACAAGGTGAACTCCATATGTGCAGCAAAATCTATCAGCATTCTTATAGCTTCCATTCTAGCTACAGATGCAAATGTCTCATCATAATCATTGCCTTCTTCTTGATTGTATCCCTGAACCACCTGTCTGGCCTTGTTCCTTGTGATATTTCCTTGTTCATCCATCTTGTTTCTGAACACCCATCTAGTACATATGACAGTTCTATTCTTGGGTCTTTGTACCAAGTGTCAGACCTTACTTCTTTCAAACTTATTTAGCTCCTCTTGCATGGCTATAATCTAATCTGGATCCTTTAGAGCTTCCTTTATATTCTTAGGTTCAACCTGTGAGAGGAATGCTATAGATTTCTCAAAGATGACCTGGTTTGCACTCCTGCATTAGGATCAGAGATGGTGTTCTCTAGAGGATGTGACTTTGATATCTCCATGGCCTAATCTGTATTCCTAGAGATGGTTCACCCAAGGATTGACCCAAATTAACATGTTCGGTAAGTATAGCTTCATCAGTCTACACATGTTGTTTATTAACCCGGAGAAAGCGTATGACAAGGTGCCTAGGGAGGTTCTTTGGAGATGCCTAGAGGCAAAAGGTGTGTCAGTTGCCTATATTAGGGAGATTAAGGACATGTATAATGGAGCTAAGACTCAGAATAGGACTGTGGGAGGCGACTCTGAGCACTTCCCGGTTATTATGGGTTTACACCAAGGATCTGCGCTCATCCCATTCTTATTTCCTCTAGTGATGGACGCACTGACATGACATATTTAAGGGGAGGTGCCATGATGTATTTTGTTCGCCGATTGATATAGGTTTGATTGATGAGATGTGAGGTGGAGTTAATGAGAGGATATAGGTTTGGAGACAAGCCCTTGAGTCTAAGGGTTTGAAGTTGAGCAGGACTAAGACAAAATACCTGGAGTGCAAGTTCAACATTGATCCGAGAAAAGCGGGATTGAACGTGAGGCTTGGATCATAGGTCATCCCCAAGAGAGGCAGTTTCAAGTACCTTTGGTCGGTTATCCAGGGGGGTGGGGATATCGACGAGGATGTCACACACCGTATAGGGTGTGGTGGATGAAATAAAGGTTAACATCTGGAGTCCTGTGTGACAAGGAAGTGCCATCGATACTCAAAGGTAAGTTTTATAGAGCGGTGGTTAGACCATTCATGTTGCATGTGGCAGAGTGTTAGCCATTTAAGAACTCACATATCCAGAAGATGAAAGTGGCACACTAGGATGGATAAGATTATGAATGACGATATTTGGGAGAAGGTGGGTGTGGCCCTTGTGGATGACAAGATGCGGGAAGCGAGGCTTAGATGGTTCAGGCACGTGCAAAGAAGAAGCCCTGATGCCCCGATCAATAGGTATGAGCGGTTTGTTTTGGCGGGTTCGAAAATAGGGAGAGGGCGTCTTAAGAAGTATTGGGAATAGTTGATCAGGTAGGACATGGCGTGGATTTAGATTTTTGAGGATGACCCTTGATAGCAAAGTGTGGAGGTCGAGCATTAGGGTGGTTCGGAGGTAGCCGAGTATTTTTATACTTCATTCCAGGTGGGAGGCTGGTGTGATAAGGTTTTGTCCTAGGCTGCTAGCGATTATTGTTGTGTACACATTATTCTTCCATTTTTCATAGGACAGGGCCTTATTCACTGCTTTTTGTTATTATTTTCATCCATTTTTTGGTTCTTATGATGTTGCTATTATTCCTATGGTTATATTGATGGTACAGATATATTATCTCTTTTTGTCTTCTTGAGCCGATGGCCTTTTAGAAATAACCTCTCTACTCTCTAGGGTTGGGGCAGGATGTGCGTACACTCTATCCTCCTCAGACCTCACTTATGGGAACTCATTGGGTTATTGTTGTTGAGTCTGATTAGCAGTCAAAGTCGTTCTCTCTTCTTCTTGTTCCTCATGATCACTGTCAACTTCCTTATGGTCTCCAGATCCATCTGCAGGTTAAAGTTCAGTTTTCTTAGGAGCTCCTTCACTAGTGAGTCCTACATCATAATCTTCATCCTGCAGACCTTTCTCAGCCAAGTTGTTAGATTCATCAAAAATAACATGAACATTTTCTTTTATTCACATAGTTCTTTTATTAAAAACTTTGTAGGCCTTACTATGTGAAGAGTAACCCAAGAATATTCACTCATCACTTCTGTCATCAAACTTACCTAGAGTTTCTTTGCCCTTTTTGTGCACAAAACATTTGTACCCAAATGTTGTCAGGTGAGTGATGTTGGGATTTCTCCCTCGAAGTAACTAATAGGGAGTTTTCTCAAGAATAGGTCTGACCATGCATGTTTAGCAAGTAACAAGCAATATTAACTCCCTCAACCCAGACACTCTTAGGCAGTCTAGTAGCAATCGATATGGTTCTCCCCATGTATTCTAGAGATCTATTCTTTCTTTCTACAACACCATTTTGTTATGGAGTTCTAGGTGAAGAGAAGTTATGATCAATTAAATGTATCTTACAAAACTCAAGGAATTTAGAATTTTCAAACTCAGTTCCATGGTCTGTTCTTATATTAACACATTACAGCCCAGTTTCTGTTGGATCATTATGATAATCACACAGAAAACATCAAAAGTTTCATCTTTAGATCCCAAAAATAGAGTCCATGTATACCTGGTAAAGTCATCATCAATGACAAATACATACTTCTTGCCTTCTCTACTGCTTACTCTCATTGGTCCACATAGGTCCATGTGAAGGAGTTTTAGAGGTTTGGAGGTGCTGACAACTTTTTTAGATTTATAAGGTGACCTTACATATTTCCCTCTCACACATGCATCACATGCCTTGTCTGAGGAGAACTCAACTTTTGGTAGGCCAAGGACCAAGTCCTTTGCTGCCAACTTGTTAAGTTGAGAAAGAGTGGCATGACTCAGTATTTTATGCCATAACAGTGTGTTGACCCATGTCACTGCATAGTTTTGAAGATTGACAAAAGGCTGACCAGTTGAACCAGGTCCATCAGAGCACACATCGTGAACTGACGAGCTGGCACATGAACCGTATATGCTTAGGAGATGTTTTGAATATGAAATATCAATGTACCAAGAGATTGTCTCCTAATGCGAAAAGGTTGCAAACTGATCTGATTAATTGAAGTCGAATTCAGCAAGGAAAGTAACAAAAGAAAGAAGTTGAGTTTGGTTCGAATTAGTTCACCCAGGTAGAGTTGAACTGGAATTGAAAGATAAGCTCAACGACTGGCTCTATAAATACTTGATGTATTTCTGCGGAAATCGAAGACGCACAAAGCTGAAGTGAATCAAGGTCTGAAAGCAAAATTCCCAGAGTTAATTTTTTCTAGCAGAATCATTGTGCGATACAAAGGCTACAATTCAACTAGAAGAACCAGTTCCATCTGATTATTTATTAAGTCTAGTTGATTGTAGTAGGAGTTTTTAATATTGTATCTTTCAGCTTTCATAGAAGCAATTGTAATAGGTACGTATTGATCAAGTNTGTTCAAGTTAGAGTTAGCTTGAAGTCTGTAGAAATTAGCTAGAGGCTAGTTGATACAAAGAGGATTAGAGTTAGTCCTAGGATTACAAAAGAGTTTATTTTGTAAGTCCGTTTGGCTCAGAGTTTTTAGTGAAGTGTTTGAGAAAATCCTACTGAGGAGTAGGTCGTGGGTTTTTCACCTTTTGAGCCAGGTGTTCCACGTAAAATATCTGTGTCTTTACTTTACTGCTTTATTATTCCACAAATAGTAGTAAGTATTACACCAAGAAGAACCGGGTTCTTCTTATTAGACAGCACTCGAAAATTGGGTACTGCACAATTAACTTATAATATTGTGTAGTATTGACATCTAAAACATCAATTGGTATCATAGCAGGTTATCCTTGAAAAGGCTAATACCTTGGAAAANCCACCACTCTTCAATGGCCAGTACTATTCTTGGTGGAAGAATAGAATGAAGGACCACCTTATTGGAGAGGACTATGAACTATGGGACATAGTCACTGATGGACCACTTGCAACAATGAAGAAAACTGCTGAAGGTGTAGATGCACCTAAGACTAGGGCTAACTGCACGGCTGAAGATCTGAAGAAATGGGAGAAGAATGCCAAAGCAAAGAAGTGGCTAGTGTGTGGATTAGAACCAGATGAATACAGTAGAATCCAAAGCTGCACCACTGACAAGGAAATATGGGATACTTTACAAGTAGTCCATGAAGGAACAACTCAAGTGAAGAGGTCTAGAGGTACACTACTATACTCTCAGTATGAAAACTTCACTATGAAAGAAGGAGAGACAATTCAGGAAATGTACACAAGGTTCACAACCTTGACAAATGAACTCAAGTCTCTTGGAAGAATCATACTTGAAGAAGACAAGGTAGAGAATATCTTGACAAGGGTTCTACCTATTTCCTGGGAAAGCAAGATCACTGCTATCCAGGAATCCAAAAATATGGCAACCTTTAGACTGGATGAGTTGATTGGAAACCTCACTGCTTATGAACTCAGAAGGCAAACCATGAAGATGGATGCCCCAAAGAAGGAGAGAAGTCTAGCACTGAGGATCACTGAGGGAGCTGATCTGGAGGAGGATGAGATGGCCGTGATAACCAAAGAATTCAGAAACTTTCTCATGAGGAAGAAGGGATGTTGATACCCAATTTTTCCTCAAATTATTTTCAAACTTGCATATAAGCACTCAAAATTACTCTTTGTAATAATGAGTGTTTTTCCCTATTTTCCCATATTTTTATTAAATTATTTTTCCTGTTTATTTTAATATTTCATATTTAAATAATTCATAATTTATGCTAGAAATAATTTTTAAAATATTTCCCTGCTCACCATCTTATTTATAATCATCTTTTATCTAGTGAAACTCAATTATTTCACAAATTAACCAATTGGGTCTTATTTAATTTCAATTACAACAATTTTACAATTACAGCCCAATCGAACATTTTGCATATATTTAATACGAAACTTATGCATCTTTTGCACTTAATATTAGTTAAATTACTGTAATTTTACCTATTTAAACTTAATTTCATTTTTTAAATAAAATTATTAGCTATTTTAATTAATTATCTGTTTTTATGGGTATTTAACGACTAGCCACATTTTATTTAAATCCTAGCCCCATTTCAACCCAACCCCACCTGATTTTATTAACCCAATACCCAACCTTTTAACTCTACCCAGCCCAAAACCCATCAAATACCCGATCCAATCCCAAGCCAATCTGAGCCGTTGATCACATTTGATCAACGGTCCAGATATTACCTTCCTAATTTAATTCTAACCTAACCACCCTTGCATCTCATTCCTTCGAGACAGTTCCTCTCTCAATCTCTCCATCTCTCTCTAGAAGTCTCTTGGACTTCATCTTCTCCGGTGGATTCTCACCGGAAACTTGGTTCTTCACCACCTCCTGGTCATCTGCTTGTCTCTCACCGGCTCAGTGTTACCCTGAGGCCTTCAGACGAACCTGGAGCGGTATACTCACCTCCCTTGGGCCTCTTGCCACTTTCCGGCATTTCCTCGGTCGTTTGAGTAAGAGTTGCAGTTTCTCCGGCCTAAATCGGTGCCATCTATGAGGTTTTCCCTGTTCTCTGGGTTCCACGAAACCCTAAAACTCTATATTTTAGTTTTTCTTTTAAGATCCGTTCTATATCTACAATATTATGAAGCTTCTCTATATTTTTCTCTGGAAAATTTCGTTTTTAACAACTTAAAAAAATAGGGTTTGTTAACCCTGTTTTCAAAACAATTCTTCTTTGATTTCTAGCCTTCTCTACTTTGTTTGAACGAGTATCTCATGATTTTCTTGCTGTCTGAACTATTCTGCTAAAACCCTAATTTTCTAGGTTATCCTTCATTACTTGACTATGTGTGTTCTTCTCTTAATTCGTTGCTATGACTTTTAATCATCCGCTGTTCTATGAATATTGCTTAAGGTTTCTCTGTGTCGATCAATGACTGTTGTTTAAACGTTTAATATGTCTGACCATTGGCCTTATTGATTATTCACCTAATGAGTTATACAGATTTTGTGTAAAATCTCCCAGACCTGTGATGTTTTCCATGAATAGATGATTTCGTGTATTTCCTTTGTAATTCTGTACCAATTTTTGAATGGTTTCCTTACTTATGTGATACTTTCCTTAATTGCATGGGATTCCCTGCAATTGTGATTACATCCGAGATTCTTTCAATCAATTTTTCAAAACTAATACTCTGCTTTACTTTATAAATAACTGTTAGTCCAATTTTCCTGAATTAATATTATGTATTTGTCTTTTATTATATACTATGTGATTCCCCTGTCCTGTAGTAACAGAATCAGTCTTAATCTGATTCCTTTTCCTTATTTGGCCATGATTTGCATCGTTTGAGCTTGACTCCCTAATTAAAGGGAGTCCATGTCCTTGATTGTCTGTGATTGATTCTGACTGAACAATTATTCCTGTAATTATGCTAAATTACTACTCTTTGCGTATGTTATTACTTGGTTTTCGACTCTATATATAAACTGCCTTCTCTCCTTACATTACACACACTGATATTGAGAGCACTAACCACACACATACATTGCTCTGAACTTTCTCTGTTTTCATACACATCTCTTCTTGCTCTTTGCATCAATTATAAACTACTCAGTCGACTGAAAGCCAAGACTGAGTAATTTTGGTTCTCTTTTGCTTCAACACACTACTGTTATCTGCTGCTCTCATCCTGCTATTACTGTTCTATTGCTTCTATTACTGTTCTATTGATGCTCTCTCTTTGTCCTGTATACTGTTACTGCTGTGCTACGTTCAGTACTTCGCTGTTCTCTATTCCTTGACTAGTATGTTTTCTGATTTAGTTTTATAGAACCCATACACAATATGCTCCAGCTGTTGTCTCTTTACCTATTGTTCATTATGTGTTTTATCCTATGGTTATACTGTCTACCCTGTAATTAGCTTAATCCCCATTATGTCTCCCTTTTGTTATGTTTGAATATATATCTTGCTTTCCCCAAGGTTCCCTGTAATTATGTCTTTAGCATACCCCTACTATTTTCCTTTCCTTTGAGTCTGATATGTCTCCAGCATGCTTATGTGTTCATAGGTTGATGTTTCTTATCTTCACTTGATTGTTGTTACTTGCTCTCATCCTATGCTGTAAACCTGCCTCTCCTGCTACTTGAATATTACGCAGTCCTGATCCTATTAATCTATGCTATTATGTGACAACTATTTGGTAATTATGTGATAACTGTAATTCTGCCTCACTCTAATGTTTAGTGTTATCTGTCCCCAATCCCTTACCCCTGTTTGTGTTTGCTCTTTCATGAGTCCTTTTGCCTATTGGTTACAGTTGTACCACTTCTCTTTTAAAACTCCTTTACTACTGTTCTTAAAGTTATTTATCAAAGTGTTGTTATTTTAAAACTACTCTTTTCAAACTCCAATTCTCTTTTAAAACTCCAAGCACTTCCCACTACTCTTAGATTCTAGGTTCTGCCCCCTTCGTGTGAGCACGGCCTTGGGTACCTCTGAGTACCCATTGAACTCTGACACATAAGGCTGGTAATTCCACACTGCACTTACTCATCCCTGGCTAGGGTACCTGGGTGTGAGCACTGTCCAGGATCTTCTGAGGTTCTTAGAGACTATGACACACTTGGGTTGAAAGATCATGACATAGGGCAAAGGGATCTGGTACTTTGGGCCTACCGTTAGGCTCTCTATAATATAGCTTCTTGATTTGGCTCTATTCAGTTGTGTAATTCATTATTCTTGGCCTGTAATAATCTGTAAACGAATATTTGGGGCTGGATAGTAATTATGGGAGGGAACTATGTATGTTTAATAAAGTATGGGTAGAAATCATGATCATAGGATTTACTTTACCTATGTGTGCAATAGTATCATGCTTAGGACATGCATTAGAAATCATGTTTATGATGTTTACTTCAGCGTCTCTGCTATTCTAATGTTTATTTTAGAAATCCTGCTCCCAGCTAATAACTATAATAAAACTGTTGTGATATTACTGTTTCTGTATTTGCATCTAGAAATCATGCTTCAGGACTCATAATCAATGTGTGCATAATCAGTATATATACGGACGCCTAGGCAAACCTTAGGCCTAATACTTACTAAAACCAAAATCAACTGTTTTATGTCTTGCCTGTATTAAAAAATGATCCTTAGAACCAATCAGTCCTTTTTCTGAAATCCTTAAGACTTTGCTGTTTGTTACCATCCTCAACTCATGCTTTGCCTATAAATTGCTGAATTTTCAAAACCATTCACCCTTTTTCGAAATACATACAAATCACTCTGTTATTTAAGCCCCTGCTCTATTTTCAAAAATTACTGGTTGCTAAGATTATTCATTCACTTTTTACTGAAAATTCATTGAAGCTGCTGCTCTAAATTCCTGCTCTGTCTTTGAACTACTGGATTTCAAAAATCAGTCACTCCTTTCTGCAAATCTCTCCGTTTACTTTTAATCCTGTCCTGTCTTCAAACTACTCTGTTTTATTCCTGCTTTATTACTGAGTTATTTTCAAAATATTCCCTTTGCTAAATGCTCGTTGAAACCTGCTGTTTTCACCCTCAAATTTCCCGCTTTAAGTTCTGACTTTGAGACCTTTGTTTTGTTTGAGACGTGCTATTTTACTTGTCTTATTTGTGGAGGGATATATGAGCCCCCTAAATGCCTATGTGAATCCTTTATGTGCAAGTCCTAACTGTTTTCTACTTGTCGCCTAGAGTTTATCCTTTAAAACTTAAGGGTTCAGCCTAGTACCCACCTTGTAGGATTAGTAGTCCCAAACACCCTCCAGGATTTATAGAATGGGACGGGTAATAGCACACAGTAAGCTTTCGTGGCCTGCACTTCTTTAAATAACCTCTACGGGATGGGAAGGGTAGAATACAGGTATTATGACCGGTGCGTTAATACCACGTGTAGCCCCTCTTCGAGGAGTGATTAACGGGTATTGCATTGATATGATCCGTATTAATTTAAACCTAGGATAATTCTTTTCAAATGTTTTTACTCTGACCTTTTCCCAAAAACTTTTAAAGATTTTCATACTTGTTTGAAATCCCCTCTTATATGAACCTTACTTGCTATTTGTCTACTCTAAATTCAAAAAACTTCTTGGCTAGGATCCACAGTTATGGATCTTGAGGGGTGCCTAACACCTTCCCCTTAGGATAACTTCAAGCCCTTACACAATCTCTGGTAATGCAAACTAGTTCATGAGTTATCTACTCTAGGTGCCCTAACGCACCACAAAATCGTTAGGTGGAGACTCTTCCTTACACCTCTTCCTTTAAGGAGTTGTCCAAAATGTCATAAACCTGATCTCTCCACACCTGACCCGTGCGAGAAAAAAGGGGAGCGCGACAGCATGGCGACTCTGCTGGGGATATTCTCTAGGCTTACACCATTACGGGTTGTCTTGTGAATTTGGACCTTTCAATTTCTATTTAAATGTTTATACCCTTTCCTATTCCCCGTTATATGCTATTAACTGTTTAATTCCGCAAGTATTTATTTTGCCTAAACAAAACTGACGTATCTTCATGTTTTCTTTGTAACTGCTTTCAATTATAACTGCCGTATTTCCTTTCTTTACCGCTTTCCTCAATGTGAAAATACATGCCTACTGGTTTAAATGTTATTTATTGCGTATCATGCTCCGCATTCATATTCCACTCGTGCCAAACAAAAATCCTATAGCAACGCTTACAATAAGTGGTTGCGCTATCCAATATTACTACCCCCTAAATTCGGAAAGGCGTATTTGCGGTAAAACTATTCGATCAGCGGTGCAGTAGACAGTTCCGTGCCTTCCCCTCTTGAGTTGTCCGCTCAAGGGTACTGGTCTAAAACCCCATAGAAACCTTATTCTATTGTATGTTGCATGCATCATGGTCAAACCTAGCCAGGCTAACGTGTTGTCCGCACAACAAACTTTAAGATAGCCTTGTCCAAAGTCCATTGAGTTTGCCTGGAACCCAATCGGACGCCTTCACGTTCTGTGCATTTATTTGGAGAACTAAATGCTCATGCTAATTATTGATGTTAAATAGTCAAGTCCGGTGGGGGGGTAAGGGCCTAACCTTTTTTTTTGTAGAAATGAGACACGAAGTCCCCAGATTCGGCATGGTCACCAATATCCACCCCAAACTACTAAACTGGTGGGAGGATCTTCACTCCAGTGACAAAACAGTCGTCAGAAAACACTTGGGCAACCTACCCTCTCTTCTGGACATTCAGCCTAACAACATGATGATAAAAGCTGCTACCCTGTTCTGGGACTGTGATCGGTCGGTCTTTCTCTTTGGAAACAATGAGATGACACCATTTCTAGAGGAAATATGAGGGTTAGCCGGTTTAGCTTGGGAGTCTCCAGGGTTATTGATGCCTGAAAATCGTACAGGACGAGGTTTTCTCAAGATGATGGGACTAAAGAAAAATCCAGACTTGGTCTGCTTGGAAGACTCGTACATCCCCTTTGACTATTTGTACGAGAGCTATGGTCGTAGCCAGTTTTACCGCACTTATCAGGAAGAGTTCGCCCTTACTTCTCTGGAGCACATTCACCGCTTGGTATTCGTCTTTATAATATGCTTCTTGGGTCTGATGGTGTTCCCGACAAAGAAAGAAAGAATCCACACCAGGTTGGCTATGGTTACCAAGACTCTGATGGAAGGGATTGACGAGCAGGACTTAGTATCGTGCCAATGATCATTGCTGACATGTATCGAGCCTTGGAAAAGTGTCAACGAGGGGAAAAATATTTCGAGGGTTGCAATCTGTTACTCCAACTGTGGCTCACTGAGCATTTGCAAAAGGGCGACTACCGTCAGGACATCCACAGGAGAATTTAAGATGATCATATTGCTTTCCATCATCCAAAGCGTATGAACTACATCCACGACATGTTTGCTCAGCCAGAAAACGTCAATGGATGGGCCGAGTTGCTAGGAAACTTGACCGAGGATCAGATTCAGTGGATGTTTGAGTGGTTCCCAACCGACGAGTTCATCATCCGAACTCGAGACACCACATTTATGATATTGATTGGTCTAAGAGGGACGTATCCTTACATCCCGATCCGATTCATGAGGCAGGCAGGAAGGAAGCAAGTTGTACCAAGGGTCAAGAAGATGAGTCATCTCAGGGCAGATTTCCAAAATGACGGCATCCCTCATAAGTGCCAAGCTCAGCATTTGTGGCACTGCAAGATCTGGTTAGAAAAGGATACTATTGAAAGCGACAGGTATCATACTGGTTACTCTCCTTATTATCTGGGATGGTTGGAAGATAACTGGGGTGGAAGTATCAAGCCAGGGTTTGCTCAAGGCTACAGGGTCATAGATGAGAAGGTCGAGGCAACGACTAGACTCAACCAGTTGCGCAAGAGGCTCCGTGATTGTGAAGAAGATCATCACAAAATACACGAGGCCAACAAGAAAGTGATTGAGGAATGGAAAGACATGGCCATCACCTCCACCCAGAGGCTAGCACACTTGGAGCGAGGCATAGTCGACTTAGAGGAGAAGTTCATTAGGAGGATCGAGACCTGTCAGAAGGCCGAGGGAGCCGAAGGAGGAATTCTATCCAGGACCTACTTTCTACTGGGACACTGATCAAGGCGAGCAGAGATGTCGAGTCTGGGGAAGGTTCTTCTGGGACCAAGTAGATAGGATTATCTTTAATTTGCCTTCTGATGTAATAAGGCCCTTGGCCATTAGTGACATTTTATATTTTTCGCATTCTTAGAGTCGTGTTGGATTTTTCTATTTTATTATCAATAAAATGAGGCATTTAAAATCTTAAGTTCTCCAAATCAATTTGTCGCTAGGCCTACCTCGGGCACAAAGAGGTCCCCAACTTAGGACACACTTTACATTTCCGCCTTATTTGTTTAAATATTGCAATATNGTTCTGGATGTCCACTTCCCAAATGCTCCAAACCCCACTTTACCACAAAACATCCCTAAACAACCGAATCACCCCAAAGACCAAGTCCCGCTAGCACAATGCAATGCCTGTCACCATAGCACTCCACCTCTCCAGGATCAGACAAAAGACCACTTCCAGGCCTACAATAATCCCATTTATGTGGAAACTGTAGCTCATTCCACACCACATACCCCTGAGTCTGACGAGAAGGATAGGCTCATCAGGAATTTGGCCGAGGAACTCAAGAAGTTGGCCAATCGAGTTCAGGGCGTTGAAGGAGTTAGAGGGATTGAGGGGTTGAACTATGAAGATATTTGCATACAGCCTGATGTCGAACTACACGAGGGGTACAAACCTCCTAAGTTCGAGATGTTCGATGGTACTGGTGATCCAAGAGTCCATTTGAGAACTTACTGCGACAAATTGGTTGGCGTGGGAAAAGATGAAAGAATCCGCATGAAACTCTTCATGAGGAGTTTGAAAGGAGATGCATTGTCCTGGTACATTGGCCAGGTTCCAAAGAAATGGACTAATTGGGTAAGCATGGAAACAAACTTCATGGATCGATTTAGGTTCAACATGGAGAATCCTCCAGATGTATTCTACATCCAGAATTTAAAGAAGAAGCCAACGGAGACCTTTTGCGAGTATGCTACTCGTTGGAGGTCAGAAGCTGCCAAGGTTAGGCCAGCCTTAGAAGAGGAACAAATGAAGAAATTCTTTGTACGAGCTCAGGATCCTCAATATTATGAGCGGCTGATGATGGTCGAAGGTCACAAGTTCTCTGACATCATAAAATTGGGAGAGCGAATCGAATAAGGCATCAAAAGCGGTATGGTTACCAACTTTGAAGCTTTATAGGCTACTAATAAAGCTCTACAGTCTGGTGGTGTGTCCAGAAAGAAGGATGTGGGAGCCGTGATGGTTGCGCAACAAGCCAAGTCCCCGCCCAAATACCAAGTATATCCAACACCCTCATTCACATACCAACCGGCTCCAAGTTACCAAGCACCTTCACCCGCATATTAAGCTCCACCACCCACATATCAGCCTACCTCGTCCAGATACTCCCAACCATCCCCCGTTCAACTTCTACAATTCCCAACCTTCTAACTACCATCACCATCTACTTGCCAAAACTTCCCAAGACCTCGCCCTAACTTCGACCGTCGACCTCCAAAACAGTATACTGCCATAGCCGACCCCATTGATCAACTATATGAAAGACTCAAAGCCGCCGGTTATGTCACACTGCCACCCTTGAGAACCCTTCTCAGTGGATCAACCCAAACAAATCCTGTGCTTTCCACTCCGGCATGAAGGGACACACCATCGAGGAATGTCGTTCCTTGAAAGACAAGATACAAACCCTCATAGACAACAAGATCATTGTAGCCAAGGACCCTGCTCCTAATGTTCGCAATAATCCGCTGCTAGACCATAAAGGTGGTGTCCATATGATTGAAGTAGATGGTGATTTGGATCTTGAGGGATCAATTGGGCTGATTGCAGAGGGTGATCCGAAGAAGTTCGCAATTACTCTAGGGCGACCTTGGATACACGCCGTTGGGGCCGTGGCATCAACCCTACATCAAGCGTTGAAGTTTGAATGGAATCATCAAGAGTTAGTCATTCATGGCGACGACAACAACCATATCTACGGTCGCCAGACTTTTCGGTCACTGAGGGGAGAAGGAAGCTGGGTGGAGAAATCTACCACAACGTTGAACGAGTTAACGCCATTGATAAGGATAAATGGTGGGATATAAGATCGAGATCATATTGAACTGGAAAGGATACGAGCCAGGCAAAGGGCTCGGTAAAAATCTCCAGGGAATAACGAAGCCAATAAAACTCAAGAAGAACGGTACCTCTTTCGGGCTAGGGTATGAGTACACTTGGAAGGAATTCAAGGACTGGTCGCCACCATGGCACAATCCCTACTACTCATTGGAGCAGCCAATACCTCACTTAGAACAAATTTTCCAGCAAGCTGATATCATCTATGGTACGGACGAAGAGGAAGCGTTAGAGGCAATGAGGGATTTATTTTTGGACGATGAGGGCATGGACTACTGTGTCATTCTTGAAGAGGAGGGGGAGGAAGGCCCTTCCATACAGGTCGTGAGCAGAGGATCATGTCTCAAGAATTGGTCTGTCAGGACGACCAAAGCCCGTCGAGCCTCGGGGTAGCAAGGCTAACAAAACAAGCATTTATTTATAGCTTATTTATTTAAAACATTTTTCTTCCTTTTCACAAGAAAGAGCTCCTATGTTCAAACGATTATTCAATTTATCAAAGCATTTGCAATTTCTCTATAACCCATTACTTTATTTACACAGCATTACTATTACTTATCTTGATGAACCGACGACTGTGACATGCAATGAGGCAACGCAACAAATGGATTCCGATTCAGACGAGGATGATATACCTGAGGATACTGTGAAAGAGCTCGAGAACTTTGAGAATAGACCTAAGTCTAACTTGGACGAGACTGAGGTTGTCAACCTGGGAAACGCAGAGAACGTCAAAGAAACACGCATCAACGTTCATCTGTCGCCATTAGAAAAGGAGGAATATGCAGAGTTTTTAAGAGAATATAAGGACATATTCTCCTGGTCGTATGATGACATGACTGGCCTCAGTACATCTATTATGGCCCACAAGTTGCCAACCGATCCGACATGCCCAGCGGTGAAACAAAAGCTCAGGAAGTTCAAACCAAACATGAGCTTGAAAATCAAAGAAGATGTCACCAAGCAGATCAATGCCAGGGTTCTCCGGGTGGTTGAATACCCGACATGGTTAGCCAACATCGTGCCTGTGCCAAAGAAAGATGGGAAGGTTAGAGTCTGTGTCGACTACCGGGATCTCAACCGGGCCAATCCGAAGGAGGACTTCCCCTTGACAAATATACACATCCTAATTGACAACTGCGCCAAGCATGAGCTGCAGTCCTTTGTAGATTGTTTTGCTGGATACCATCAGATTTGGATGGACAAGGAAGATGCTGAGAAAACGGCTTTGTTACGCCGTGGGGAGTGTATTGTTACAAGATGATGCATTCGGTCTGAAGAATGCAGGGGCCACCTACATGAGGGCCATGACTACTATATTCCACAATATGATTCACAAGGAGATCGAGGTATATGTGGACGACGTCATCATCAAATCAAGTAAAGCTACTGACCATATGGAAGATCTGAGGAAGTTCTTCAACAGGTTAAGGAAATACAATTTGAAACTTAACCCTGCAAAGTGTGCATTCGGGGTTCCTGCTTGCAAGTTACTAGGGTTCATCGTCAGTCGCCGACGAATAGAATTGGATCCATCAAAGGTCAAAACCATCCAAGAATTGCCGCCACCAAAGAACAAGAAGGATGTTATGAGTTTCCTGGGGAGGCTCAATTACATCAGTCGGTTCATAGCCCAGTCTACTGTCATTTGTGAACCGATCTTCAAAATGTTGAGAAAAGATGCTGCAACCAAGTGGACCGAGGATTTTCAAAAAGCCTTTGACAGAATAAAGGAGTACCTCTCAACACCACCAGTCCTGGTACCACCCGAGCCAGGTAGACCTCTGTTACTTTACCTTGTTGTGTTAGATGGAGCTTTCGGTTGTGTTCTTGGGCAACATGACGAAAAAGGAAGGAAAGAGCAGGCCATTTACTATCTTAGCAAGAAATTCACTCCATATGAAGCCCGGTAATCTTTATTGGAACGCACTTTCTGTGCTCTGACTTGGGTCGCACAAAATTTGAGGCACTATTTCTGTGCATACACAATGTACCTCATATCAAGGATGGATCCGTTGAAATACATCTTTCAGAAGCCCATGCCTACTGGCAAACTGGCCAAATGGCAAATCCTGTTAAGTGAGTTCGACATTATTTACGTGACTCAGAAGGCGTTCAAGGGACAAGCATTAGCAGATCATCTCGCTGAAAATCCTGCGGACGGGAAATATGAACCATTAAAAACGTATTTTCCCGATGAAGAAGTGTCATTTGTAAGAGAGGACATTGCAGAATCCTACGATGGTTGGAGAATGTTCTTTGATGGGGCTGAAAATTTCAAAGGCATAGGTATTGGGGCAGTCTTAATATCAGAAACCGGTCAGCACTATCCAGTATCCACCAAACTCAAGTTCCCCTACACCAACAACATGGTTGAATATGAGGCCTGCATCTTAGGGCTCAACTTGGCCATCGACATGAACGTTCATGAGTTATTATTGATTGGTGATTCAGACCTATTGATACACCAAGTACAAGGAGAATGGGCGACCAGGAACTCCAAGATACTGCCATATCTACATCGTGTACAGTAGTTGAGAAAGAGGTTCACAAAGATAGAGTTCCGGCACGTCCTCAGAATCCAGAATGATTTTGCCGATGCATTGGCTACCTTGTCATCTATGATCCAACATCCAGACAAGAATTTCATCAATCCCATCCCAGTGGGGATCCACAATCAGCCGGCCTACTGCGACCATGTTGAAGAAAAAGCAGACAGAAAGCCTTGGTTTCATGATATCAAGGAGTGCTTGGCAAAGGGAGAATATCCAGAACTTACAAACGCTACTCAGAGACGCACACTTCAAAGGTTGTCAAACAATTTCTTTCACAGTGGAGGGATCCTATATAGGAGGACTCCTGATTTGGGTTTACTAAGGTGTATCGAAGCAAAAGAAGCAACAAAACTATCGGAGGAGATACATGCTGGTACATGCGGTCCTCATATGAACGGGTTCGTTCTAGCAAAGAAGATACTTCGGGTCGATTATTTCTGGATGACCATGGAAACGGATTGCATCCAGTATGTCCGGAAATGCCACCGTTGTCAGATACATGGGGATATGATAAAGGTACCTTCGAGTGAGCTTAATGCAACAAGTTCACCATGGTCGTTCGCCGCCTGGGGCATGGATGTTATTGGACCAATCGAGCCTGCCGCCTCCAACAGACACAGGTTTATTCTGGTTACCATTGATTACTTTACCAAATGGGTCGAAGCAGCCTCTTATAAATCAGTTACTAAGAAAGCCGTGGCCGACTTTGTCCGCGACCGCATAGTTTGTCGATTCGGAGTTCCAGAGTCAATCATTACATAAAATGGTTCCAACCTCAATAGTGACCTAATGAGAGCCATGTGTGAAACCTTAAAGGTCAAACATAAGAATTCCACAACATACAGACCTCAGATGAATGGAGCCGTTGAGACTGCCAATAAGAATATCAAGAAGATATTGAGAAAGATGATAGAGAAGCACAAGCAATGACATGAGAAGCTGCCATTCACCTTACTGGGATACCGCACCACAGTCCGCACATCAACTGGGGAAACTCCTTACATGTTGATTTATGGTACAGAAGCCGTTATTCCTGCCGGGGTCAAAATTCCATCCCTGAGAATCATACAAGAAGTCAAAACCAGCGATGCAGAGTGGGTACGAAGCCGTTATGAGCAATTGGCCCTCATAGACGGAAAAAGAATGAACGCAGTATGTCATGGTAAGCTATATCAGAACAGAATGACCAGATCCTTCAACAAGAAAGTCAAGCCGAGACGATTCACACCAGAGCAACTGGTGTTAAAGAAGATCTTTCCTCACCAAGACGAAGGAAAAGGGAAATTCTCTCCCAATTGGAAAGGCCCGTACATGGTTCATCGAGTGCTGACAGGATGAACACTCATACTTGCAGAAATGGATGGAGAAATATGGCCAAAGCCAATCAACTCAGATGCAGTCAAGCGCTACTATGTGTAACTTTCATGCTTTTATCAAATGTTGTAAATTGAACTATGCCTGACCTGATTCCTGTTCAAGAGGGGATACGTAGGCAGCCCTATGGGTTCGGTCACATTTTAATAAAAATTTCATTTCCCCCACGAATGGAAACTTGGGCAGAATTTTGAGGAGGGACCTCAAAATTCCGAAGCAAATCCAGTCGAGCACCGCACAAGCAACAGCCAGAAGCATTCACCCATCAAACTGGGGTATAATTTTGAGGAGGACCCTCAAAATTTCAGAGCAAGAGAGGTTGCAATGCCTTGAACCGCGTCGTGGTCGTCGGTTCATAAAAAAAAATTACTTTAAATTATATGTTATATTTTTATAAAACCATGCATATTTGATTTCTAAAAAAATATCTTGTTTAGCAACGTTACCCCTGTGATATGAACAACAAGGTCCTCGTTGTCAAGCAGACAGGCCGAGCCGAGCTAGTGGGGATGCAAACTAATCTTCCCCTTTACAGAACTCACAATTTTTCTTTGGATGCAGGCACCAAGACGGCGAAAGCCCAGAACACATTACTATCTTCGCAAGATGCATATTGCTTAAGGAACGCTGTCAAACTCGTCGCACATGCCGACGCTTACTATCATCACAAACAACGCTTATTCACCACAATCGTATCACCGTAGTTTATCATAAGCTAAGAACTCTTACTGTCGTTTATTTTCCCATACTGCATAAGGCTACTATTCTTCCTTTTGAGATTAGACGTTGTCTCCCCCCTGCATTTTATTTCCTGCATTGCATAAGGTTACTATTTTGCCTTTCGAGACTAAACGCTGTCTCCCCCCTGCATTTTATTTCCTGCATTGCATAAGGCTACTATTCTTCCTTTCGAGACTAAACGTTGTCTCCCCCCTGCATTTTATTTCCTGCATTGCATAAGGCTACCTGATCACGCTCAACTATGTCTTATAGAAAGACTAAACGGGTGCTGCAAATATAATCTGGGGTATTACACCCAAAGTCGATCCCACAGAGAATTGTACGTATCAATTGAGTCTATAAAATACTAAACTAGTGTTTAATTAAGTTTCTTAAGACTTTTGAATATCGATTTGTGTTGTTTAACTAATTCTACTGACAATAATAATAAATTAACAATTAGCTAACAATATAATGTAAACAATGATAATAAAGGTCTAAGGTTATGGTTTCCCCCGT
>ML377784.1:0-10447 GCA_005239525.1 Nicotiana knightiana | reverse complement strand
AGATTATATTTGCAGCGCCCGTTTAGTCTTTCTATAAGACATAGTTGAGCGTGATCACCCTACTGGAATATAAAATACAGAATGAGTAATTTAACACTGCAATGATAATAGCAATGGCAATAAAACAAGCAAGGAATGTACCAAAATTTACTACACAGAACTAAAGCAATTAATGCATTACAGAAGAAAACAAGGAATCTAATGCCAATAACAAAGTAACTAAACACAAGTGAAGTAATGCAAAAATACCAATGAAAGTCACTACCAAGGTACCTCTTCATAGTCTCAAATTACAAGAATAATTTCACAATCTTTCCTTATATCACCACGGGAAGCTTGCATTTAGTTTTAAAAATCATTTTTCCGGAAATAGCATCACGCGTTTTAGCCCACCTTATCACACCGCGTGACTTCTAGTAGCTCCCCTACTAGCCACGTGTATCAAGCCCACCTTATCTCACCGCATGCGTTTCAACCCCAAAGCCTTATAACACCACATGCATATCAATATCACAATGTATCACAAATTGCACCTCAAATTTCCAATATCACAACTTCCAAGAAACCAACAATAATAGTATTTTTACAATAAGTGGCCCATGGCTCAACCACAATGTGCACAAGAGTATCAACAATAACAATTGAATTTCCCAAGAATCACAACTTCAAGTAAAGAATTCAACGGTTAAATAATGAATATGGAATAAAGGAAACAAGAACTTCAACTAAACATGTGGAAAAATTAACAAGTAAGAGATTAGAGTCCAACCATATAAGAGTTACTCAAATCTGACCTCAAATCGCCTTTTAAATCCCCAAATTTTAGCCTACAAAGTTTTTTTCACAATTTTTCATCAAATTTCCAACTCAAATCACTAAGTAAATGATGAAATTAATCATAGATTCGTTTAATTTATCCAAAATCGAGTTAGGATTTATTACCCGAATGTTTTCCTTGAAAATCTCCCGACAAATTGCCAGAAACTGAGATCTCTAGGCCCAATAATGGATTATGAAAGCAAACCCCTCAACCTAAGCCTTTTTCTGCCCAAGGAATTAGCACCTACGAACCTACAGCCGCATCTGCGGAAATTCCATCGCAGGTGCGGCCATGACTTAAGTTATGAGAATGTGCAAGTGCGGACACCCGAATGCACCTGCGGTCTTCTGCAATTTATGGCTCTCTTCTGCAAGTCCAAATTTGTTGAGTTTCGGTCGCCCCTGCAAGTCCCTCCCATACTCACTCAACTCCCTCCTGCAATGACCCTTTTGCTCCTACGCTTCTTCTCTACAAAATATAGACCACACCTATTATCCAAAATACGCATGAGTCATTGCACCGAACACAGCAACCTTCGGCAATCAGACAAAGTCCAAACTTGTTCCGGATTCGATCCAAATGACACCCAGGCCCCCCGGGACCCCGTCCGAATATACCAACAAGTTCAAAAACACCTAACGGACCTACTTGAGGCCAAAATCACATCAAACAACATCGATTCTACTAATGCAACCCAATTCAAGCCTATGGAAACTATGCACTTCCCAATTCTAAAACTAATGTCGATTCAATCAAAACAACTCTGATTGACTTCAAATTTTGCACACAAGTCATAGATAACATGACAAATCTATTCAACTTCTGAAATTGGAATCTAACCCCAATATCAATAAAGTCAACTCCCGGTCAAACATTCCAAATCTTCCAAACCTTCAGTTTTCTAACTTTTGCCAATTCATGCTGAAACGACGTACGAGCCTCCAAATCAACATCCAGATATACTGCTAAGTATAAAATCACCATACGGAGCCATTGGAACTATCAAAACTCCATTCCGCAGTCGCTTACACCAAAGTCAAACTACAATAAACTCTTTTAACTTACAGTTCCAACTTAGGGATGATGTGTCCCATCCACTCCGAAACTCCCCCGAAACTAAAACCAAACACCCCGAAAAGTCACACAACTAAGTCTGTACCCATTAGCCTAACCTCACCCGGCTCAAACCAACCCATCAGTGACCGACACCGCCTCCCATACAAGGCCTCATATGAAGCCATTTGAATGCTTGACTGGTAGCTATTGTTGTGGGCAAACTCCACAAGTGGCAAGAACTGGTCCCAAGAACCCCAAACTCCATCACACATGCACGAAGCATATCCTCCAATATCTCAATAGTGAGCTCGGACTGTCCGATGTCTGAGGGCGATATCTTGTACTCAACTCAACCCGCGTTCCTAAGTCATGTTGTACGGCCCTTCAAAATCGCAATGTAAACTGCGTATCCTGATCAGAGATAAAAGATACCGGCACGCCATGAAGTTGGATAATCTTGCGAATATAAACCTGAGTCAGCTGCTCTGAAGAATAAGTAATCACTGCTGAAATGAAATGAGCCGACTTGATCAGCCTATCCACAATCAACCATATTGCATCCAACTTTCTAATTTATCAAGCCGTGATGTTAGATTTATTTAGCATAAGATTTGTCTTCATTGAGAAAATAAAGTATGAACAGTTTGACTAGGTTGGGACACTTATATAAATTAAACAAAAAGAAAAGGAGCGGACTAGGATTAATATTGGAGATCGTATTCATTAGTCAGGACTTCGGAGAAACAAATGTAAATAATCCAAATTCCTTCTTAAAGTTACTGGATATTCAAGAAAACAATTTGAGTTAAAAAAAAAAATTAAATATCTTGTGATACATCAACCGTGAAGAATGATTATGAAGTACCGTTACTTGAAGAAAAGAATATTAGAGGATGAAGAGATCAAAAGAAGAATGCAAAATATATAAACCACCCATTTAAATTGACTGCAACGAGCAGACAAACACTTCAATATTTGACCCGTTTTCCATTGAGACATTATTCAGTGCATCAAGTAGATACCTCACATTGACATGGCAAATTACGTGTATTTTAGTTGCATTTGGGCGCATGAAGCCTTTATCAAGCTTTTCTTTCTTGTTTTCAGAAGAAAAATAATTTGATGAGAAAGAATAAAGCATATCAAGTTGGTTCACGAAGAAAAATGAAATAAATGAGTAATCTTAGCCAAATACTTAGAAATTCTTGTTTGATATTTGCATATTAGTCTATCTTGTATGTTATTTACATTTAAATAAACTCCACCACTATGTGGTGGTTTAATTTTTAAAAAAATAATGTAAGGAGGAACGGGATTAGCAGTAAGTATGTTGACATTGAAGTTGTTCTAATTATGAGGAGGTTAATCTGTTAAGTAGCGGGAAACAGGAAAGGAGCATCAGGCATGGCTTAAAATATATGTCATGTAAATTTCAAATCACGGACATCAATGCTGTATGTACTAAAAGATTCCCTATCTTTATAGCTATAAAGGAGCTATAATCAATAATAATATTATATTTGGCTCAGAGTCAGAATTTCCTTCCATTACAAACTTTTCTTCAACACCACTAGCATTACTAGTTTAATATCTCTCCCTTATAAGCTTAAGAGGGATTTTGCGTAAATTATTCATCCTCCTAGCACTACAAATACCCTACACTAGTACCAAACTTCAACTATCTCATCTTTATAACTTTCTGTATACAGTTTTTATAAGAGTACATTCTGCCTTAGCTTCCTAATAACATGGCTTCCAAAACAAGAGCCTCAGTTACCCTTGTCCCGTCATTGAATCTCCTTTTCTTTGTCATAGTCAGTGGAACTCATTTGGCTCTTGTCATCATAATCCTCCTAGCACCGGTAACACTGGTGGATTAGGCAATGGTGGTAGCTCCGGCAGTGGAGGTGGTTCAGGGAATGGCGGCGGAGCTAGAAATGGACAAAGCAGGTGCCCGAGAGATGCTCTGAAGTTGGGTGTATGTGCAAATTTAGTCGGTGGATTGGTGGGCGCCGCAATTGGGACTCCTTCGACGATGCCATGCTGCAGCTTGATCGCGGGGCTGGTAAATTTAGAGGCGGCAGTTTGCTTGTGCACAACCATAAGAGCAAATGTGCTAGGAATAAATCTGAATGTGCCACTTGTATACGGTCGAAATCGGGATCGTACCCCGAGCTCGAGTTCGGGTAACTCGAAGTAGGGATCAGGTCTGACTGAAACATGCACACATCAGGGGAACGAATCAGAGGCCTGGCACGGTCTACCTCGAGTTAGTTCCATTTCGATGATACTCAAGAAAAAGCGGGAATCTCTCAAAGGCACAAAGATCAAGGCATACATTTTGGATAAGATTTGTACGAATTAGTACAATTCCGTACTAGGTTGTTATACAGTTGTACCAATATAATCCTTTACTCTAAATAGAAATGTACCATATTAGGGTTTTCCCCTCCTATATAAAGGGGATCCCAACCAGACCCCAATCATTTGTAAACATCATCTCACTACTGGAAAAAGAATATTCTATCTTACTTTTCTCTTTTATAGTGCTTGAGAATTGTTCCTCGGCTTTATTGCTCTCACTTTATTGTTCTTACTTTAGTATTCTTAACCCACTTCGAGGCCTCCGAGGATATCGAGCTTGAGGTCCCTATTGCACTAGCAACACTGGTTTGGTTCATCAATTCTTCTCATCCATACTCTACATTACTTGTTTATTAAAATAGTATTGGACTAGATCACATATCTTTAAAATCACAAATCAAATCTAATTTTTACTCGTATTTTCGAGTTAAACATCTTGGTGCCCACTGTGGGGCTAAAGATAATAGTGATTATTTCAGTGTTAGTTTTTTTATAACACACATTATTCTTCACACTTTTTCTTGTCAAAGACTCTTTAATTTCAGGCTAAAACATGTCGAACTCAGCAAACGCACCAGTACGTGGTAACGACGGCCTCAGATTCCATGGAGAAAATAATGCAATAGTTTTCAGGGACCGATGTACCACCACTCAACCCTGGGACAGCGCCAGTACCTAACCCAGTCGACGTTGGTTCACACATTTCTTTGAACGTCGACTTGGGCACTGATGTTGAAGGCAGTGTACGCGGAGAGGACAATCGCGTTGCCCAAAGGACACAAGCTCGGGGAGAAAGAGAAGTCAAGTGATTTTTGAAATGTTGCAAGCACAACAAGTTGATATCGCTCAGTTGCAAAGTCAGCAAAAGACTCTAAGCATGGAAGGACCAGAAACTACTCATCGTGTTGAACCAGTCCCGGAAAGGTCGAGCAACAATGGATCAGGAACTGACCCCACAATCATGAGAATGTTCGAAGAAATCACAGATAGGATCAAATCGGGAGAGAAAAGGATCGAGCACAACCATACAAAAATGGAGACGTACAACTCGAGAGTCGACCAAATACCAGGAGCACCTCCGGTTCTGAAAGGACTGGACTCTAAGAAATTTATGCAAAAACCTTCCCCCCCNTTCCCCAAATATTTTCAGCAAAAGACTCTAAGCATGGAAGGACCAGAAACTACTCATCGTGTTGAACCAGTCCCGGAAAGGTCGAGCAACAATGGATCAGGAACTGACCCCACAATCATGAGAATGTTCGAAGAAATCACAGATAGGATCAAATCGGGAGAGAAAAGGATCGAGCACAACCATACAAAAATGGAGACGTACAACTCGAGAGTCGACCAAATACCAGGAGCACCTCCGGTTCTGAAAGGACTGGACTCTAAGAAATTTATGCAAAAACCTTCCCCCCCCCCCAGTGCGGCCCCAAAGCCTATTTCGAAGAAATGTCGCATGCCTGATATTCACAAATACAACGGAACAACCGATCCCAACGAGTACATCACCACATACACTTGTGGTATAAAGAGAAACGATTTGGAGGACGACAATATAGAGTCTGTTTTGCTAAAAATATTTGGGGAAACTATATCAAAGGGGCTATGATTTGGTACCATAACCTGCCCCCGAACTCTATTGATTCATTTGTCATGTTGGCGGATTCATTTGTGAAGGCACATGCTGGTTCCATAAAGTTTGTAACAAGAAAGTCATATGCATTCAAGATTAAACAAAGGGACGACGAGATGCTAAGGGAATTTGTATCTCAATTCCAGTTGGAATGGATGGAGTTTCCACCAGTCTATAATGAATGGGTTGTTCAAGCCTTTACTCAGGGTTTGAATGAGCGGAGCTCGATAGCTTCGAGGCGGTAGAAATAAAACTTGATTAACTACCCCTCCGTAACTTGGGCGGATGTGCATAACAGATACCAGTCAAAGATTAAAGTTGAAGATGACCAGTTGGGAGCCCCCTCGGGCTCGATTTATCCAAACAGGTTAGCAACAAAAATTCGAGAGAGGGAACCGAGACAGAGTAAGGAGAGGTATCAGTTGTACATCGAAGACCGAAGGAACAGCTTGAGGCGTAAAATACCTCAGAATGATCTAAGAACATATCGAGGTTAGAATTATAGGGGACTCATGAGTAAGATCGGGTTCGACAGGCACTCAAGACCAGCAGAGGCACCCCGACTATCAGAATATAACTTTAGCGTCGACGCCTCGGATATCATCTCGGCCATTGGGAAAATCAGATATACCAGATGGCCTAAACCCATCAAAGTGATCCTTCTCATAGGAATCCCAACTTGATGTGCAAGTATCACTGTACACATGGTCACAGGACTGAGGATTGTAGGAAACTAAGAGAGGAGGTAGCCCGGTTGTGCAATGAGGGGTATCTTCAAGAATTTGTCAGCGACAAGGCCAGGAATCATTTCAGAAAAAGAGATTCCAACAGGAAGAATGAACTTGACTAACCTCAACATGTTATTCACATGATCATCGGACGAGTCGACATTCCACATGGACCCATATTCACATGCACCAGAGTATCAATCACGAGGGAGAAGTGGACCCGGGACTACATGCCCGAGGATACCCTCACATTCTAGTGAGGAGGACACTGAAGGCTTATCTCAGCCTCACAGCGAGGCACTGGTAATTTCTATTCTTTTAAATAAAGTTCAAGTTAAACGTGTTCTTGTGGATCCAGGTAGCTCAGAAAATATAATCAGATCGAGAGTTGTGGAGCAGCTCGGGCTGCTTTACCACATCATACCAGCATCTCGAGTCTTGAATGGCTTCAACATGGCAAGTGAAACAACAAAGGGGGAAATCACCCTCCCAGTAAACGTGGCTGGAACCATACAAGACACAAAGTTTCATGTCATCGAAGGTGACATGAGGTATAATTCCTTGCTTGGAAGGCCGTAGATTCAGTGCATGAGGGTAGTGCCATCAACCCTTAATCAATTGATGAAGTTCCCAACAAAAGATGGCGTGAAAATGGTATATGGGGAGCAACATGCAGCTAAGAAGATATTTGCAGTCCATGACTTGGCACCAATATCGAGGCCCTCTACATCAGAAAAGTCGAGCGTCAAGGACAAACAAGTAACCAAATAGAAATCATAGTCTATATCCTCGGTTGAGCCCGAGGAACAGGTGGTTGAGGAAGAAGAGGAAGATTTCCTTACCCCTCGAGCTTTCGTCTCCCCCGAGGAGTCAGATGCGACGAAGTCCAAGGTCGAGGAACTCGAGCAGGTGATATTGATTGAGTATATGCCAGAACGGAAGGTATACCTCGAGACGGGATAACCCTTGAACTCAGGAAAAAACTCATTCAATTTCTTATTGATAAAATTGATTTATTTTCTTGGTCCCACTTAGATATGACAGGGAAATCACCGGGAGAAAACCACTAATCGACTAAGTGTCGATCCTAGATTTAAACCGGTGAAACAAAAGAGGAGGCCTCAGTCCGAGGTAAAGCACGCATTCATCAAAGACGAGGTAACCAAAATTCGTAAGATAGGGGCCATTAGGGAAGTAAAAGATCCTGAGTGGCTAGCTAATGTAGTAGTAGTCCCTAAAAAAGGAAACAAACTTAGAATGTGCGTAGACTACAAAGATTTGAACAAGGCATGCCCTAAAGACTCTTTCTCGTTGCCCAACATCGATTGTTTGATCGATACTACGGCCGGCCACGAGATCCTTACTTTTCTAAATGCCTACTCCGGGTACAATCAAATTTGAAAGAACCCGGAAGACCAGGAAAAGACTTCATTTATCACGAAGTATGGTACATATTGCTATAAAGTAATGCCCTTCAGGCAAAAAAATGCAGGGGCTACATACCAACGCCTAGTTAATAAAATGTTCGAACATCATATAGGCAAATCTATGGAAGTTTATATTGATGACATGCTACTTAAGTCCCTGCGCGCTGAGGACCATTTGACTCATTTGCAAGAAACGTTCGAGATCTTAAGAAAATACAACATGAAACTCAACCCCAAGAAATGTGGTTTTGGAATTGGCCTGGGCAAGTTCTTAGGTTTCATGGTGTCAAATAGGGGGATCGAGATCAACCCCGACAAAATCAAAGCCATCAAGGAAATTACTATCGTAAATAATATGAAAGTCGTACAACGGTTAACCGGACGGATAGATGCCCTAGGCCTGTTTATCTCGAGATTATCGGATCGGAGTCATCATTTCTTTTCCCTACTCAAGAAGAAGAACGACTTCGCATGGACACAGGAGTGTCAACGAGCCTTAGAAGAATAAAAACGGTATCTCTCGACCCCACCCTTTCTTCATACTCTGAAGGAGGATGAAAAATTCTACTTGTATTTAGCCGTATCTGAGGTAGTGGTAAGTGGAGTGCTGGTTCGAGAAGAACAAGGTACGCAATTTTCTATTTATTATGTAAGTCAGACCCTAGGAGATGCTGAAACCAGGTACCCGCAATTAGAAAAGTTAGCACTTGCACTAGTAAGCGCATCTACGAAATTAAAACCATATTTTCAATGCCACCCTATATGTGTATTGACTACATACCCACTTCGAAACATCTTGCAAAAGCACGAATTATCGGGCCGATTGGCCAAGTGGGCCATCAAACTTGGAGGGTATGATATCCAATATCAACCTCGAACGGTTATCAAGTCCCAAATTTTGGCAAGCTTCGTGGTTGACTTTACGCCTGCCCTCGTACCCGAAGTAGAAAAGGAACTCTTGCTAAAACGGGTACATCCTCGGGGGTATGGACCCTCTTCGCAGACGGTGCCTCGAATGTAAAATGGTCAGGGCTCGATATTTTTTAAAACCACCTACGGACAATATCACAAGACAATCTATCAAAACTTCTAAATTAACTAACAATGAGGCCGAGTATGAGGCCATGATTGCAGGTCTCGAACTGGCCAAGGGCCTAGGATCAGAGGTCATTGAAGCTAAGTGTGACTCCCTTTTGCTAGTAAACCAAGTAAATGGAAGCTTCGAGGTTTGAGAAGATAGAATGCAAAGGTACTTAGACAAACTTCAAGTGACATTGCATCGCTTCAAGGAATGGACACTGGGCCATGTACCTCGAGAACGGATTAGCAAAGCCAATGCGTTAGCAAATTTGAGGTCGTCGGTTGAAGAAGATGATATTGTCCCGGGGATTGCCTTCCAATTATCGAGGTCGGTGGTCGAAGAAGGCCATGCGGAAATTAATTCAAAAAGTTTGACGTGGGATTAGAGGAATAAGTACGTCGATTACTTGAAGCATGGGAAGCTCCCCTCGGACCCAAAAGAATCGAGAGCCTTACGAGCCAAAGCAGCTCGGTTGTCACTTGATTAAAATGTAACATTACAAAGAAGAACCTTCGACGGACCGCTGGCAGTGTGCTTGGGACCGGGGGACACCGATTGTGTACTACGAGAAATCCACGAAGGCATCTGTGGGAACCATTGTGGTGCTGACTCTTTGATTCGCAAGGTTATTAGAGCAGGGTATTACTGGGATAGCATGGAAAAAAATACTAAGGAGTTCATTCAAAGGTGTGATAAATGTCAAAGGTTCACACCAATGATCCATCAGCCCGGTGAACAACTCCATTCGGTCCTATCCCCATGGCCTTACATGAAATGGGGGATGGACACCGTCGGCCCCCTAACAATGATTCCCCATAAAGCTAAATTTATTTTATTTATGACTGACTACTTTTCAAATTGGGTAGAAGAGCAGGCCTTCAAAAAAATAAGATAAAAAGAGGTCATTGACTTCATATGGGACCACATTGTATGCCGGTTCGGGAAACCCGCCGAGATAATATGCGACAATGGGAAGCAGTTCATCGACAGCAAAGTGACAAAATTCCTTGAGGACCATAAAATCAAAAGGATTCTATCAACGCCCCATCACCCAAGCACAAATGGCCAGGCCGAGTCCACAAACAAAACCATCATTCAAAACTTGAAGAAAAGGTTAGATGGTGCGAAGGGAAAATGGAGAGAAGTATTGCTCGAGGTGCTATGGGCATATCGAACGACGTTGATGCGAGACTAAATTGCATAGTTTAACATGTGATATACCTTACATTTTATGAGAATTAATGATAAAATTACACTTGTTATGTGGTTAAGGGAGTTTATTTCATGTGTAGGTGAATTGGAAATGGAAACGGAGATAAAGGGATGCAAATACGT
>ML377777.1:35065-95226 GCA_005239525.1 Nicotiana knightiana | reverse complement strand
TATGGTTCGACTAAACCACTTGATGATTGCTTAAGTCAACACAAGAGTCAGAAGGTCACTAACTAGAGCTATTTCTTTCCAAAAAGCTTTTTTTTAATCATAAGCACGTAGTTAAAGTGTGTTGGTACCAAGTGAAGCATGTTTGACTCTTCGAGTCTGACTCAGTTAGGTCTTTTTATTCATTATTACTCCTATTCTTACCTAAACACCAAAAACAGACTCAATCCCTTAAGAAGGTTGTCACGCAATCCATCATTAGGAAGAATCACCCGGTTCACACAGAAACTACCTTTTGAAAGAATCGTGGCATTAAGAAAATCAAAAGCTTATTGACCACTTAAACCAAAAAAGAAACTACTAGATTAAAAAGAAGCTATTAGACTAAACAAGAAGCTACTAAATTAAACATTGACTAATAAGAAAATAAAATAAAGAATCTACAAAGCAAGTTACTAAAAGCATAAATGAATACACATAATGAGACAGGAANTACAAACCAAATGTCAAATCATCCAATTACTAAATAAACTCCCCCCCCCCCCCCAAATAAAAATAAGCATTGTCCCCAGCTCTTAACAAAATTAGAATAAGGAAAGGTAAGAGTAAAGAGGAATCCTTATGTGGTTTTGGACATCTCTGTGTTTATAGAAGCGTCACTGCCCTCGCCCTCCTCTAACTAGATCTCATCATCCTCGGCTTTGGGAGTAGCTGTGTTGGTGAACATCAATCCCACCACCTCAGCAGTGTTGGCAGCAAGGTCTGGCTCCTCATCCTGGCCAGCAGGTGCCACTGGTGTTGCTGCTGCTACTGGATCTACTGGTGTTGTTGGATCTGTCTCCATCAACATATCAAATGGAAGGTCCCCAGCGGCTGCTATCTTGGTCACCTGTCTCCTCAGTTTGTCCACTAAATTCTTAGATACCTGGGATTTCTTCATCTTCTTTACCTGCTTCCCAAGCTCCTCAATTATTGCTCCATGTCCTACCAAAGTGTTCATTATGGTCTGCTAGTTGTCCAAAATATTCTTCAATGTATCCTCCACTATTGAAGGAATATGGGGTGCCGAGGTAGATGTCTGGGCTACAATAGCACTGGATAAGTCATACAACTTTGTAGTAGTTGTCTGCATCCAGCTATTGAGGCTCGCAAATGTCTGGGAGACTCGAAGCACAGATAGTGGATGAGGGGGCATAGGCACCGACCTCAAAGCTGAGGTGGAGGGAAGTAATGCTGAAGGTCCGGAAGAGAGAGGTGGAGGCATAGAAGCTGCACTGGTAGAATGCACTATTGCAGTGGAAGGCATGTCTGCTGACTCTGCCGCTACCACCAAAGTCTCATCTGACTAGCCCACTGTAGTAGTCGGTTGACCCTTATTCTTCGAGTTCCTCGGGTCCTTCAGAGAATACCAAATTAAAGGCTTCTTTGCTTGAACCTTTGTGTACAAATTCTTCGGATCCACCCCCACATTTGTAAGGTACTCCTTGATAGTGTTGGGATGCGGGTAGGAGCTGTCACCTTGCCTGCCAACCAAAGACATGTTGGCCGACATCCCGATACCCACATTGATTAGGTTCCCGGCCATGATAGAGGCGACTAGAACTGTCCCCCGGATTGGGAGATTTGATTCATTTTGTCACGGGTCTATTCTTCTACACACAAACATCTGTGTTGTTTTATACGTCAATACTACAGAAGAGGGGGGGTGATTTGTGTGGTGTCCAATTTTCGAGTGCAGTCTCTATAGAAGAACCTGGTTCTTCTTGGTGTTCCAACTTCTACTGGTGTGGAATAATAAATGCAGTAAAGTAAAAACACAGATATTTTTACGTGGAAAACACCTGGCTCAAAAGGTGAAAAAACCACGACCTATTCCTCAGTAGGATTTTCCCAAACTCTTCACTACAACTCTCAGCCAAACATCATTTACAAAATAAACTCTTTTGTAAACCTAGGACTAACTCTAATCCCTTTGTAGCAAACTAGCCTCTTGCTAATCACGACAAGCTTTAAGTTAACTATAACTTGAAAAGTGTGTACCTATTACAATTGCTTCTAATAAAGCTGAAAGATACAATATTAAATCACCTACTACAACCAACTAGACTTGAAAGACAAACAGATGGAACTGGTTCTTCTAGTTGGTCAGTAGCCTTTGTGTTGCACAAGGATTCTGCTTGCAAAATTTCTCTAGTAATTTTTCCTTCAGTTCTTGCTTCAATTCTATCCTTGTGCGAATAATTCTTCAGTAGGAATACTTCAACATTATATTGCGCCAGAAGTTGAGATGTTCTTGTTTAGTTCTAATGCAACTCTTCCTTGGTGGAATAGTTTGTGTTTATCTCAACTTTCTTCCTTTAATTATGTCCTTGCTGAACTCGAACTCTAACCCCTTATCAATTAGCAACCTTTTCACATTAGGAGACAACCTCTTAGTTCATGGATAATTCACAGATCACGTTTATCTCCTGTGCATGTACAGTTCTTGTGCCAATAGGTTCGTTCGAGATGTTTGCCCTGATAGACCTGGTTCAACTGGGTAGGCATTTATCAATCTTCAAAACCATGCAGTGACTTGTGTCAACAAATTCCCCCTTTTTGATGATGACAAACTCTGTGCTCAACCCTGTATAAACTTCAAACACTGTATGGTTTTAAGCATTTATCACGGAGAGACCAGGTTCATTAGGTTATAAATATCACAAATTTTTGAAATTTTGAAAAAGCACATATCTTCCCCCTTTTGGCATCATCGAAAAGTTGTAAAATGATAAACTTACCAGAGTTGTTAACAATTACTCATGGCCATTGAGGTAACTACAAGTGCAAACATGATTAATCATCAAAAGAAAACAATAAATGTAAGCTATCTAAGAAACTGAGACAAGTAAATAACAAAAATAGCAGAATTCATTGATTAGAACGCAATTCAAGAACCATACAAAAAAAACTAAAGCAGTCACTACAATGAGCAAAAACAACAAAAAACAGAAGCAGAACGAAACCCGAACTGGGAAATGAGGGGTTTTAGGTAGCTCTGGAATTCCTAAGGTTGGGAAGGGGCAGAAGAGGTTGGGGTCTTAGCTTGAAGGAGACAAAGCATTTGTTGAAGAACAACTTCATTTTTCTTCTTCTCCTTGGCTAGTTCAGATCTGAGAGCATCTCTCTCAGCTTTAACCTCATGACGGCGAGAATTCAATCGAAGGATCTCCGCATCCTTTATCTCTCCTTCCTGCACCAATGACCTGACTTTGCTATAGACTGGATGCTTCCTAGATGAACTAGATTCATCCTCATGAACATTGACAATATAATCACATGTCAGCAAAGTGTTCTTCCCAAAATAATCCTTAGCAGTAGCCATCTCAGCTTTCTTCACAGGAACCTCGAAGTGGGCAAGCACAGCTGTCAGAATAAATCCATAAGGAATAGCATGTGCTTTGGTTCCATTTACAACTCTATCCAAGAGCTGAATGATGAAAGCTGGCCAGTTAATCTGCTTTCCCCTGTACAGGCACTCCATAAGTGTTAAGTCCATGTAACTAGCGATGTGCCTACGCTCTTGTCTTGGCAGCAGAAACTTGATCACAAATTCGAAGAGTTTCTTTTTCTAGGGCTTCACTTCACTTTTTAACACAGGCCTGGGCTCAAGTTCCTTCTCATTTTCACAAAAGAATCTGGTGATGTTGATAGTTGAGGCCATTCCATCGAGACTGGGCCATCTTTGCCTAGTGTAATCATCATAGCCCTCAGCAGGGATATTCAAAATCTCTCACAGCTCCTTTGCATCAAATGTGATCTGAATCCCCTTCACTATGGAGGTTACCCTGCCATCCTTCACACTTGCATTGGCCATAAACTCCACCAGTTCATTCCTTGCCAGCCTTCCTTCCAGGTGAAGGACCATGTCCTTCTATCCCTACACATTCAATGCATTCAACAAAAAGATCATTCCTGATTCATCCAGATCTCTCACCAGCTTTCCTTTAAGAATAGTACGTTTTCCAAACATGGTGAGTTTGTTAGATTGCTCACCAGAGATTTCCTCTTCTCCTCCAATCCATTCTCTTTTTCTTCTTCTTCCTCTTCTTCTTCTTCTTCTTCTTATTCAACAACTTTCACTTTCTTGGCCTTAGACCTGGTCCTTTTAGCAGTGCTTGAGGGTGTGGCAGACACAAAAGCTGACTTCTTTGAGGAAGCCTTAGCCTTCTTGGGCTTGGGTGTCTCAACCACAACTGGAGTCGGCTGCTCCTCTTGATGGACTAGGTCCATCGTCTCATCATCAACAATAACCACCTCAATAGGCTCTCATACCTTTGCCTTTCCTTTTGTAGCTTTCCTTTTCTTGCTCTCTCTCTGAGCCCTTTCTAACTCCTCTTCTCCTTGTCGAACATCAGTTTTTGTGGCACGAACCTTTGGGGCAGGAGCATCAGCAGATATAGAAACTTTTCTTTTCTTTGGTGGAATTTGGGTAGTAACCTTTAATTATGAAGTTATATTCCTCTTGGGATTGTAGGACTCCCCAGCTTCCTCAGCATCTCAGCCAATGACTCCTTGATAGATGAACCAGGTTCATCTGTTGATTCTTGTAGGCTCTCTAAACATGTTGTTGCTTCCCCAACAACACTTTCCCCTAAATCTGTGACTCCTTCTTCATTAATCACAGGAGCGGGGCCACAAATAGCCAACGTGGCACCGTCCTCCCCAGATCCCCTTACAAAACCTCCTTCTCCCTCTCTCTCAAGATTTTTTCCTACTTTTCTTTGCCTATCCGGCACTTCTACATCAACAACTGACCCAACCAACACAAAACTGTTTTCAGTAGTAGCAGTTTCAGATTCAACTTCAAGATTACCTTGCTCAGAACTAGATGAACCTGGTGTTTCATCCTCATTAGCATATTTGAAGGATTCACTTGAAGATTCAGACTCATGAACCTCACTGGCTTTAAGAATTTCCTCCAAGAATCTTGCACGAGAGTTAGAAGCAACTGATTTTCTGGCCAAAACTTTTACTCTTCATGCCCTGGGGGCTGGAGTAGGGTTAGGTGTGTGTCACGACCCAAACTGGAGGATCATGACTAGTAGCCGGGCCATACATGCCGAGCACCAACGTACATTTTATCGAATCTTCTTATTATCTTTAAGGGCCGACGAGATCAGTATAAGTGGTAGATATGGATTATGAACACCAAACAATGATAGATAATGAAATGAATATGGATAACATGGGGTAACAAGACCGCAAAGAAACTACATATAACTTAGGAGCTACCACTCTTCCATGAAAGACTATACAACAAAAATCATCCGACAAGGCATACCAAACTATACATAAGCCGACACCTGTCTATGAGCCTCTAAAGGAGCATAAGTAATGCAACATAGTCAGAACAGGGCCCCGACATACCCATAATATCTATAACCAAAAATGCATACCAAGACCACGGCAAGTCCGGAGAAGGGATCTCGCCTATAACCTTTGAACTGGAAAGCCTACTGTGGTGGGGGAACTGCGTCTACCTGTTTATCAGGACCTGCAATACAACATGCAGCGTCCACAAATAAAAAGGACGTCAGTACGAATAATGTACTGAGTATGTAAGGCAGGTCAATATAAATATCAACAATAATGTAGAGAGAGGTAGAGAAGGTACAACCTGTAACATCTGAGTAGTTCTAAGAGACAGTAACATGAGATGCATGATACATATATACACATAATCTTTTAAAAACATCCTCCTCTGTGGGCATCACCATTATCGTATCAGCATCCGCCTATGTGGGAATCATCATCATCATATCATACCCGGCCTCAAAGAGGACCCGGTAAACCCAACTGATCAAGGGTTTCACAATAGGTGCCATACCCGGCCGACTATAGTGCGGCTCGGTAGATTAAAATAGATGCATATATATAATGCATGCAGGACACATTGGAATCATGTTCTGAACATTTCGGAGTGACGTAAGGTAGATATTCTCCGTATACATCATTAGGGCTAACTCTTCATCGAGAATCTTATAAGAATCAGGAAGTACCAATAACATTGATAACATAAGAGTAAGATGAGCAACCTCAACATCAATTGTTCCATAAGAAGGGAAACAATGTAAGTACTGCTAGCTTCTAAGAGTAGAGTATCTTTGGAAGCTCGTTCATTGCATTATGTACAATCGGAGTCGTGCAAAAGAAGGAAAGGGATAGCCTCACATACCTTGTATAAACTTCCCCAATCCCAAGCTATGCAATTGTCACGACACCCTAGTCTACAATAAGAGAAACGACACTATCGTTATCATTTAAGCGTCATAACTATTGTGTATCGACCACAACCTATTTTACGATGAAATGGACAGCACCTCCCCTATATATATATGACTTCACACAAGTCAAAAAAATCACCAAACATCCCAAAAAACATCAATAATAATCAAATTGAGCCTCCTAAAACAGTCCACACACAACCTAATAACTTCATACATAAGACGACCACAGTAGTCGTGTCAAACGACCCGGAAAAGTTATGACGAACGACCAGCCCACAAACCTACATCTATATGGTTTTTATCCACACAATTCATCCTCCAAAACTACACAATACAGTAGTAAAACACGCAGCCCAACAGCAACACAAAACTGTCCGCAAAACAGTCCGCTACAAGTGAATAACTCGAACTCACAGCTTCCGATCACCGTCCTGTGAGTTCTTACAAGTATAAAACGAATTACCATGAATTTACAGAACAAAAAAATGGATTAAAGAGAGCATTAAACTCACCTTACTTTCTGGATAACTCAACCCTTATCTTGGTTCTTCAAACTCTAGGGTTTACCCCCAATTTGAACTTGAAAGAGAGGGAAAATCAATTAGGGTTTGTGGATAACTTTTGGGAGGAAGTTTGCAGGGGTTTAGGTCTGGTTATTTGTGAAATATAATGAGGTATATATTTCAGGAGATAAGTCTTTTAATGGGCTCTTTGGATGACCCGAAATTGCCTCTTTTTGGGCTATCATTTAACCAAGTAGGTGACCCACCTACTTGTCACCTAGCAGCTTGTGCAGTCTTGCGAAAATCTCTATATCTCTCTACTCAAATGTTGTATTGATAAGAGGTTTAATGATTTGGAAAATAGACTCATAGATATTAAATTTGGTGGGTACATCATCCTGTAATTCCAAGTATATTGGGAAAAAAGCTTAATAACATTTTACTTAAAGTTTAAGTAAAACTATGAACCTAAGTTGCGACAACTCTTGTCGACTTTTGTTTCATAAATCATTTGACTTCAAGACTATGATACTGATATTATATGATTCAAATATGTTAAAACACGACTTCTTGAGAATATCAAGCACCCCTAGGTTTACCCAAAATATGAGTTACGACATCCTTGGTTCGTTTAACTTCTAATACGTGTTAATCACTCTTATACACTCTTGTGTCATTTAAAATCGATAGGATTAACTTATTATCATCTCAAAGATAATCTCTTCTCATGTTTATGTCGATTAACTTATGGCATGAGCCAACGTATGTGAATATGGGTTGTAACACCCTCCCCCTTAGGAGCATTCGTCCTTGAATGTAAGTGTTTAGACCTAACTCATCGTGGATTCCAACATAAATTTCCGGCCCATTTTTCCCCTATAAAATGGATACTAGACAAACTTAAAAGTAGTTAAACCCAACGTATTACCATTCAAGGCTACACAAAGCATTATGGATATGTACACTATCTGCATATCACCATTGTGTATTAAGGAAGAGTACTCTCAAGCTATTGCTTACCTCATAGAGTTGTTTCACCTTCTAATGCGTCCTGCGTCCCCTCGGCATCCTTGTTATCTTGAATCTGGAACAAGTAAGGGTGTATAGAATTCATCTGCTCTTCTGCTTCCCAAGTAATTTCTTCCCTGTTCTTGTTCCTCCACAATACTTTGACAGAAGCTACATCCTTTGTTCTTAGCTTGCGAACTTGTCGATCTAATATAGCCACTGGCACTTCTTCATATGATAGATCCTCCGTAACTTGTACATATTTGATAGGGACGACTCGAGAATGGTCTCCAATACTATCCTTAACATAGATACATGGAATACCCCGGTGGACAAATTCCAATTCGGATGGCAATTCTAACTCATAAGCAACCTGTCCAATTCGTCGGAGAATTTTGTACGGACCGATATACCGTGGACTCAGCTTACCCTTCTTCCCAAAACGCATAACACCCTTCATCGGCGAGATCCTTAGGAAAACCCAATCACCAACTTCGAACTCCAAATCACGACGTCGGACATCAAAATAAGACTTTTGCCTGCTTTGTGTCGTCCTTAGCCGCTCTTATATCAGTTTCACCTTCTCAATGGATTGGTGAATTAAATCTGACCCATTTAGTTCTGTTTCACCGACTTCGAACCATCCAAGTGGTGATCTAAATCTCCTCCCGTATAGTGCCTCGTACGGGGCCATTTTAATACTAGAATGATAGCTATTATTGTAGGAAAATTCTATAAGTGGAAGATGGTTATCCCAATTCCCCTTGAAATCCATAACACATGCTAAATGTTNTGCATAATCTTCAGCTGTGTAAGTTGTCTTAACTGGTAGAAAATGGGCACATTTTGTAAGTCGATCAACTATCACCCATATGGAGTCAAACTTATGATAAGAGCGAGGCAATCCAATAATGAAGTCCATATTAATCACCTACCATTTCCAGGTCGGAATCTATATATTCTGAAGCAATCCACTGGGTCTCTGATGTTTGATTTTTACTTGTTGACAATTAGGACACTGGGCTACAAATTTTGCAATAGACTTCTTCATGTTATCCCACCAATACTGCTCCTTAACGTCATGATACATCTTTGTCGAGCCAGGATGGATGGAATATCGGGATTGATGAATCTCAATCATAATCTTCTCTCTCAACCCTGCCATATCAGGCACACATAACCGGCCCTGGTATCTTAGTGTCGCATCTGCTCCGATCTTAAAATCCATAATTTTACAATGTTGAATGCTCTCTCTCAATCATACTAAGGCAGGATCTTCATATTGACATGCTTTTACCTCGGCTACCAAAGATGATTCTTATGTATTCTGTACAGTAACCCCTCCTTCATCAACGTCTAACAATCTAATTCTCATATTCGCTAGCTGATGAAGCTCATAAGTCAACCCATGTCTACTTGCCTCAATGTTTACTAAGCTTCCCATTGACTTACGACTAAGAGCGTCTGCCACAACATTGGCTTTACTGGGATGGTACAATATTTCGACATCGTAATCTTTCAGTAATTCAGGCCACCTACGCTGCCTCAAATTCAACTCCTTCTGCTTGAAGATGTATTGTAAGCTCTTGTGATCTATGTAGATGTCAACATGGATGCCATATAAGTAGTGCCGCCATATCTTCAAAGCATATACTACTGCAGCCAATTCCAAATCATGGGTCGGGTAATTCTTTTCATGCTTCTTCAATTGTCTTGATGCATAAGCAATCACCTTACCATGTTGCATCAATATGCACCCCAAACCTATACATGAGGCATCACAATATACCACATAACCTTTCGTTCCTTCTGGCAGAGTGAGCACTGGCGCAGATGTCAATCGATTCTTTAACTCCTGTAAACTTCGTTCACAAGCGTCAGACAACTAGAACTTAGTATCTTTATTTGTTAACCTAGTTGATGGTGATGATATAGAGGAAAACCCTTCTACAAATCGCCTATAATATCCTACTAGCCCCAGGAAGCTGCGGACTTCTGATGGTGTTGTAGGTCTTGGCCAATTCTTTACTGCATCGATCTTTTGAGTGTCGACACTAATACCCTCGTCAGATATCACATGGCCAAGGAATGCTACTGAGTTCATCCAAAATTCACATTTGGAGAGCTTAGCATATAACTTACGATCCTGAAGCGTCTGTAATACTATCCGCAAGTGGCCCACATATTTTGCCTCCGAACGAGAATACACCAAAATGTCATCAATGAATTCGATCGAGAACACATCAAGATAGGGCCTGAATACAGAATTCATGAGATCCATAAAAGCTACTGGGGCATTTGTTAGCCCAAACGACATCACGAAGAACTCAAAGTGCCCATATCTTGTTTGCAAGGCCGTCTTTGGAATATACTTCTCCTTAACCCTCACCTGATGATACCCTGAACGTAAGTCAATCTTGGAAAAATACTTGGCACCCTGGAGGTGGTCAAACAGGTCGTCAATCCTTGGATGTGGATACTTGTTCTATATAGTAAACTTATTCAATTGTCGATAGTCGATACACATTTGTAACGACCCATCTTTCTTCCGCATGAACAGGACTGGCGTACCCCAAGGTGAAGTGCTAGGCCTAATGAAGCCCTTATCCAGCAAGTCCTTCAACTGCGCCTTCAACTCGTGCAACTCTGCCGGGGGCATCCTATATGGAGAAATAGATATGGGTTGAGTGTCAGGCAATACATCAATGCTAAACTCAATCTCCCTTTCAGGTGGAAGGCCTGGAAGTTCATCTGGGAAAACATCTGGAAATTCATTAACCACGGGGATTGATTGTAGAGTAGACAACTTTGTGTCTACATCCCTAACGTGAACGAGATGATAAATGTACACTTTTGAGATCATCTTCCTTGCCTTAAGATAGGAAATAAACCTACCTTTCGGCGTAGCAATGCTCCCTTTCCATTCGATGACGGGTTCATTAGGAAATCGAAACCTAACCATCTTCGTACGACAATCAACATTTGCATAGCATGAGGCCAACCAGTCCTTTCCCATTATCACGTCAAAATCAACCATTTCTAATTCAAATAAATTCGCCGAGGTTTGACGACTACAAATCATCATTGTGCAACCTTTATATACCCTTCTAGCAATCATACAATCTCTTATCGGAGTAGATACAGCAAATGGTTTACTTATCAATTCAGGTTCAACGCCAAACTTATTAGCCACAAAAGGTGTAACATATGATAATGTACATCTCGGATCAATCAACGCATATACATCGTAAGAAAACACAGACAATATACCTGTAACAACATCCTGAGATGACTTGAGATCCTGTCGACCTACAAGAGCGTAGGTTCGATTTTGAGCACCACTCGAACTCGGCACTGCACCTCTACCTCTACCACGACCTGTCCCATGCTGGAGGTCGAGCTGATGAGGAAGAACTAGACACAAATCCAGTCTGCTGAGCCATACCACCACCTTCTCTATTAGTACAATCTCGCTTCATATGGCCAGGCTGTCCGCAAGAGTAGCACGCATCAAAACCTCGACAGCACAGCCCAAAGTGGGCCTTGCCACACTGATCACAACGGGGTGTTAGGAGTCGCGTCTGACTAGTATCCCTATGATATTGTGAGCCTTATGCCCGCGAACTCTAACCTGGACCAGAATAGGTAAATCGATCATACTGAGGCCTCTGAAACTATGGAGGAGCACTAGCTACAGGTGGTGCCGAACTCCTCAAAAATAGGGGCCTAACACTACCTCTGAAATCATGAGAATACCCTACAAACCTCGCCCTCTTATGCTGGACCCTATCCTGCTCCCTATCTGCCCTTTGCTGGCGCTTACGATCCTCTAGGGTTTGAGCATAAGCCTGAATACCGGAAATATCCATGCCCTCCACCAAGGATGCTGTCGTGCACTCATTTATCAGATGTGGTCCCAACCCGTTCACGAACATATGCACCCTATCACTCATCTCGGCCACCATATGAGGAGCATACCTTGCTAAAGAATCAAACTACATGCCATACTCTCGCACACTCATATTACCTTGTCTAAGGCTCAAGAACTTATCAACTCTAGCTCGTCGTATCTCAACGGGAAAATAGTGACGAAGAAAGGCCTCAGAAAATTCCTTCAACACAGCTGGAGGGGCATTCAGACCCCTGGATCTCTCCCATCTATCATACCAGAAAACCGCTAAATCTCATAACCGATATGAAGCCAACTCTACTGCCTCTGTATCTGTAGCATGCATAACTCGTAGTGTACGATGAACCTGGTAAATTAAAGTCTACGGGTCCTCCTTGTGGTCTGATCCGGTAAGCACTGGAGGGTCTAGATTAATAAAATCATAAACTCTCGTACTATCTGATTTATCAACAGCACCGGTATTCTGCCTCTGAGCCTGAGTAGCTACCAAGATAATCAACAACTACATCGCACTCTACATATCCTGCCCTGTAGGGCCAGACGAGGGAACTGGTGGTGCTGGGTTCCTCCTAATATCCTCTGGATGAGACGGAGTAGATGAGGTATGAGACGGCATCTCACTCTGATCCTCACTTTGGCCTACTCTGCCTTGAGGCACCAGACTAGTACCTTCTCCCGCAGCTATATCAAGTCTTCTACTAATCGATTGCTTCCTAGTCGAAGGCATCGCTGAAATAAAACAAGGTTAATATTAGATACAACACTAAAGACTCAACTCTACGCACGATCTAGATTTAGGAAGAAGGTAACAACCCTAGATGTCACGTAGTCTCCTGATTATAAATGTGGCGCGCTACACATCAATAATCAAGACTCTACTAGACACGGCTCATAGACAACCCCTAGGACAGACTTGCTCTGATACCAAGTTTGTCACAACCCAAACTGGAGGATCATGACTAGTACCCGGGCCATACTTGCCGAGCACCAACGTACATATTATCTAATCTTCTTATTATCTTTAAGGGTCGACGAGATCAGTATAAGTGGTAGATATGGATTATGAACACCAAACAATTATAGTTAATGAAATGAACATGGATAACATGAAATAACAAGACTGCCAAGAAACTACATATAACTTAGGAGCTACTACGCTTCCATGAAAGACTATACAACAAAAATCATCCGACAAGGCATACCAAACTATACATAAGCCTACACCTGTCTATGAGCCTCTAAAGGAGAATAAGTAATGCAACATAGTTGGAACAGGGCCCCGACATACCCATAATATCTATAACCAAAAATGCATACCAAGACCACGGCAAGTCCGGAGAAGGGAACTTGCCTATAACCGCTGAACTGGAAAGCCTACTGTGGTGGGGGAACTGCGTCTACCTATTTATCAGGACCTGCAGCACGACATGCAGCGTCCACAAATAAAAAGGACGTCAGTACGAATAATGTACTGAGTATGTAAGGCAGGTCAATATAAATATCAACAATAATGTAAAGAGAGGTAGAGAGGATACAACCTGTAACATCTGAGTGCTTCTAAGAGACAGTAAAATGAAATGCATGATGCATATATACACATAATCTTTTAAAAACATCCACCTTTGTGGGCATCATCATTATCGTATCAACGTCCGTCTATGTGGGCATCATCATCATCATATCATACCCGGCCACAAAGAGGACTCGGTAAACCCAACTGATCAGTGGTTGCACAATAGGATCCATACCCGGCCGACTATAGTGCGGCTCGGTAGATTAAAATAGATACATATATATAATGAATGGAGGACACATTGGAATCACGTTCTGAACATTTCGGAGTGACGTAAGGTCGATATTCTCCGTATACATCATTAGGGCTAACTCTTCATCGAGAATCTTATAAGAATCAGGAAGTACCAATAACATTGATAACATAAAAATAAGATGAGCAACCTCAACATCAATTGTTCCATAAGAAGGGAAACAATGTAAGTACTGCTAGCTTCTAAGAGTAGAGTATCTTTGGTAGCTCGTTCATTGCAATATGTAAAATTGGAGTCGTGCAAAAGAAGGAAAGGGATAGCCTCGCATACCTTGTATATACTGCCCCAATCTCAAGCTACGCAATTGTCACGACTCCTTAGTCTACAATAAGAGAAACGATACTATCGTTATCATTTAAGCGTCATAATTGTTGTGTATCGACCACAGCCTATTTTACGATGAAATGGACAACACCTCCCCTTTATATATATATGACTTCACACAAGTCAAAAAAATCACTAAAAATCCAAAACAACATCAATAATAATCAAATTGAGCCTCCCATGACAGTCTACACACAACCTAATAAATTCATACATAAGACGACCATCGTAGTCGTGTCAAACGACTAGGAAAAGTTACGACGAATGACCAGAACACAACCCTACATCTATATGGTGTTTATCCACAGGATTCCTTCTCCATAACTCCACAATACAGTAGTAAAACATGCAGCCCAACAGAAAAACAAAACAGTCCGCTACAAGTGAATAACTAGAACTCACGGCTTCCGATCACCGTCCCGTGAGTTCTTACAAGTATAAAATGAATTACCATGAATTTACAGCAAAACAAAAATGGATTAAAGAGAGCAGTAAACTCACCTTACTTGCTGGATAACTCAACTCTTATGTTGGTTCTTCAAACTCTAGGGTTTACCCTAATTTGAACTTGAAAGAGAGGGAAAATCAATCAGGGTTTGTGGATAACTTTAGGGAGGACGTTTGCAGGGGTTTAGGTCTGGTTATTTGTGAAATATAATGATAGATATATTTGAGGAGATAATCCTTTTAATTGGCTCTTTGGATGACCCGAAATTGCCTCTTTTTGGGCTATCATTTAACCAAGTAGGTGACCCACCTACTTGTCACCTAGTAGCTTGTGCAGTCTTGAAAAAATCTCTATATCTCTCTTATTGATAAACAGTTTAATGCGTTGGAAACTAGACTCATAGATCTTTAATTTGGTGGGTATATCATCCTGTAATTCCAAGTAGATTTGGAGAAAAGCTTTCTAACATTTGACCTAATGTTTAAGTAAAACTATGAACCTAAGTTGCGACAACTCTTGTCGACTTTTGTTTCATAACTCGTTTGACTTGAAGACTATGATACGGATATTATATGATTCAAATACTTTAAAACACGACCTCTTGAGAATATCAAGCACCCCTCGGTTTACCCAAAAATATGAGTTACAACATCCTTGGTTCGTTTAACTTCTAATACGTGTTAATCACTCTTATACACTATTGTCTCATTTAAGATCGATAGGATTAACTTATTATCATCTCAAAGATAATATCTTCTCATGTTTACATCGATTAACTTATGGCATGAGCCAACATACGTGAATATGGGTTGTAACAGTGTGGGTTCAGGAGTGGGTTCAAGAACTGGAGGATTTTTGGGGGATGAAGATCTGTTTGGTAAATATGAACTGTAAATTGAAGGAGAATTAGGACTGGAATTTTCTTCCCCATGATCAGAGTTTGTGTAGGAAGATGAAGCAGGGGGTGGTGAATACATTGTTATGAATAATTTTGGAAGAAAAAAGACGATCAATTTTGGTTAGAGAAGAATAGAGAACTTGGTTCGACTTATTCATGTTATGAAGAGGGGAAGTAATGATGAGCCTTTTATAAGATGTGGATATTAATTATAAAACGGGAAGAATATTTACTCAAGTGGGAGTCTAATAGATGTAGGAGTGTCATTGATTAGACAGTTAAGAATCCCCCAACTCTAGGTTAAGTAGCGATGGGACTTCTTGGAACGGGTTCATTTAGGAATAAGTACAAAGAATTTGAAATGAACCAAATATAGATAGAGTCCTGCTCATGTGTGACTGTAATTAATTCAATAATTTTATGGAGATGAGCACGTACCTTGTCAGTTAGATGAACCAGCAGGGATGAACCAGGTTCATCGTGTTAAAGTCTTTAATTTGCCTCAATTTACAAAGATAGAAAAACATCATTAGCAACAGGGGAATCATATTAATACATGGCAAGAGAGTATGACAGTAAAGTCATGATACTGAGTAATGATTAGTCTGGTTGATTATCTATGTTAGTGTTTCTAGCCAAAAAATAATTTTTTTTCAATTTTTTTCATTTTTTCAATTTTGTTTTGTTTTGTTTTTCAATTAGGTGATCTTAATCATCCCTAATTCAAGATGATTTCTCTCAAAATGCTCCCTACTTAGTGCTTTAGTAAAGATATCTGTAGTTTGTTGGTCTGTAGCACAAAATTCGATTGAGATCATTCCTTTTTCATAGTTATCACTTAGGAAATGGTATCTAACATCTATGTGCTTAGTTCTTTTATGATGAACCGGGTTCTTCGTCATACTAATTGCTCTAGTGTTGTCACGAAAAATAGGAATGCATCCAACCTCTATACCAAAGTCCATGAGTTGTTGCTTGATCCATAGCAACTGAGCACAGCATGAGGCTGCAGCCACATATTCAGCCTCAGCAGTAGATAAGGCTATTGAATTTTGTTTCTTGGTGGCCCAAGACACAAGGCAGGAGCCCAAAAAGTGATCCATGCCTGAAGTACTTTTCCTGTTAACTAGGAAACATGCACAATCAGCATCAACATATCCTACAAGGTCGAAATTACTACCTTTAGGATACCAAAGGCACAAATCTGTGGTGCCTTTCAGATATCTCAAAATTCTCTACACTAAAGTTAGGTGGGACTCCTTTGGATTTGCTTGAAACCTAGCACACAGTCCTACACTGAACACAATATTAGTTCTGCTGGCAGTGAGATATAATAGAGACCCAATCATCCCTTTGTATAGCTTCTTATCAACGAATGAACCAGGTTCATCCACATCTAATTTTGTAGTTGTGGCTATGGGGGTGTCTATTTCCTTTGAGTCTTCCATTTTAAATTTCTTGAGCAATTCTTTCACATACTTTTGTAGATGGATCATTGTTCCATTTGAGTTTTGCTTGATTTGAAAGCCTAAGAAGAAGTTTAGCTCACCCATCATAATCATCTCAAACTCAGTCCCCATAAGTATAGCAAATTCCTTACTCAATTTTTTAAAAGTCTCCCAAAACATGATAGCATCCACATATATTTGCACAACCAGGCGTTCTTTACCCTTTTCCTTTAAGAACAAGGTGCTGTCAATTTTACCTCGTTTGTATCCATGTTCTAGCAAGAATTTTGATAGACGCTCATACCATGCTCTTGGTGCTTGTTTGAGACCATAAAGAGCCTTGTCAAGTTTGTATACATGGTCAGGTGACTCCTTGCTTTCAAAACCTAGAGGTTGTTTGACAAATACATCTTCCTTCAAATAGCCATTGAGGAAGGAACTCTTAATATCCATTTGATGGAGAGTGAATTCCATGTGTGCATCAAATGCCATAAGAAGTCTGATTGCCTCCAGTCTTGCCACAGGGCAAAGGTCTCATCATAGTCAATTCCCTTTTCTTGATTGTATCCTTAAACAACCAGTCTAGCCTTGTTTCTTGTAACAGTTCCATCCTCATCGATCTTGTTCTTGAAGACCCACTTTGTGCCAATCACTGATCTTTCTAGTGGTCTGGGTACCAAGTGCCAAACTTGTCTTCTTTCAAATTGATTCAGCTCTTCTTGCATGGAATTTACCCAGTCAGCATCCTGTAGGGCTTCACCAATGTTCTTTGGTTCAATCAAGGATAGAAAGGCATCAAACGCACACGGATTTTTCAAAGAGGATCTTGTTTTGATTACAGATGTCAGATCTATTATTATGCTCTCAAGAGGGTGAGAACTCTGATATCTGTGTGGTTTGAGAACCAACTGTTCACTTCTGGATAGTTCCATGGTGTCTTGTTGTTCTGGAACAGGATCAGGGCCAAGGTTCACATGTTGAGCTCCCCATGTCATGTTTCTTGGGGTAGTTGGACCTGGTCCATCACCTGTTCCATCTTCCATGTTTTCTTCAATATTTTCACTGCTTCTCACCAGTCCAAGCTCCTCATCTTCTGGTTCCTGTCTCTCAGCAAGGGTGTTAGTTTCATCAAAGACAACATGTACACTTTCTTCTACACACATTGTTCTTTTATTATACACTTTATAAGCTTTGCTATGTGATAAATATCTCAAGAATACTCCCTCATCACTTCTGGGATCAAATTTTCCTAGGGAATCTTTGCCATTATTGTGCACAAATCAATTTCATCTGAAAGCCCTAAGGTGGGATATGTTGGGCTTTCTCCCTTTAAGTAATTCATAAGGTGTTTTCTCTACCAGAGGCCTGGTCATGCATCTATTTATTATGTAGCATGCAGTGTTTATTGCTTCTGCCTAGAAGCTATGGGGTAGTTTGCTAGAAAGAAGCATGTTTCTTGCCATATCTTCAAGAGTTCTATTCTTTCTTTCAACAACCCCATTTCGTTGTGGGGTTCTAGTTGCAGAAAAATTGTGATTGATACCATGTTCATCACAGAACTTAACAAACTTTGCATTCTCAAATTCAGTACCATGATCAGATCTTATTGATTCTAGTTGATTTCCTATATGATTTTGAGTTTTCTTAACAAATGAGGTGAACATATCAAATTCTTCATCCTTAGATTTAAGAAATAAGGTCCAAGTGAACCTTGAATACTCATCAACTAGCACCATTACATATTTCTTACCACCTCTGATCAGAGTTCTCATAGGACCACATAGGTCCATATGAACCAGTTCCAACGTCCTGGTGGTACTGACCAATTTTCTTACTTTTGAAAGAAGATCATACCTGCTTCCCCCTTGAACATGCCTCACAAATTTTGTCTTCCTTTAACTTAATGTTAGGAAGCCCTACCACTAAGTCTTTAGAGACTAGTTTGTTTAGTTGATTTAGACTTGCGTGACCAATTCTTTTGTGCCACGGGATGGGATCACTGTCCAACACACTTAGGAAAGTGAGTTCATTTTCAGACAATGTGGACAAGTCTATGACATAGATGTTATTCATTCTTTTTCCCTGCAAAACAATTTCGTCAGTAAGCAGGTTAATCACAAAACATTTTTTGGAAGTAAAGGCAACCAGGTTACCTCTGTCACACAGTTGTGACACCCTGATCAGGCTATATTTCAAGTCATCTATCTGGTACACATGTTCAATGAAATGTGTGTCATCCTTACCTACCTTACCAACCCCAATAATTTCACCTTTCTTTCCATTTCCAAAGGAGACGTTTCCTCCTTTGAGGCTTTCAAGTGAAAGGAACTGTTCCATGTTCCCTATTATATGCTTTGAGCAGCCACTATCCAAATACCAAATTTGGCTGCTTCCTCTCACTTGAACCTACAAAAAGAAATCAGGGGTTAGTTTTAAGAACCCAAACTTGTTTGGGTACTTTTCTATGAGAGAATGGATGAATCAAGCTTTTTCTGGCCCAATTTAGTAGCTAGTTTTTCTTTTTAACAAAACTCTCATTTCTTCGACTGGCCTGCTCTTTTGCAGTACACTCAATTTTGTAGTGTCCAGTCTTACCACAATGGGTGCAGATTTTATTCTCAGGGAGAGTGAGATACTTGCTTTTGGGATACCAATTGGGCAATTGACTCCTAAAGCCAATCCCTCTCCTATTGATACTATGATTCTCTTGAAGCCATGTCAAGGCATCAGAGGATTTTTTCCATTTACAAGTTCGATCTAATTCATGTTTGACTTTGCCAAGTTCTTCTTTAAGAGATCTTATATGTTCATCCTTGGCATACATCTTATCGTTTAGTTTTCCCATATTTTCTTCTAACATGATATGAGAATGATTAACAACCTTTTTACTGGATCCTAGCTTTAGCTTTAAGTTTTAAGATTTTTGTTCTAGAATCTCAGTTTCAAGTGGATGAACCTGGTTCAACAAGATAGTGTTTTTCTTTTCAGATTCACTTACTCTGATTTCCTAGTTCATGCATTTTGCTTTTAGCATTTCACATTCTTTAGAGATTTGTTCCTTCTCTTTGGTTGTTTCTTCGGAACCATCCATGAAATCAAGTAGAAACTCAGAGATTTTGACCTTAGATGGGAACTTTATTTTATTTTTAAGATGGGAGATACTTACCTCTGGTTCTTCATGTGATTCCTAATCGGATTCTCCAATTGCCATGAGCGCCTGATCTTCATACTCACCATCTTCTGATTCTTCATCTGAACTTTCCCCCCAAGTAGCAACCATAGCTTTTGTTGTGGTTTTTTTGGGTTGGACCAACTTCTTCTTTCATATCTCTCCTTTTTCCATTACACTTCCCACTGAGGACAATTCTTGATAAGGTGGTTAGTCTTTCCACACTTGTAACATCCCTCGTTGGTTGGCTTTTCTGGAGCTTTTGCTTTGTTGTAATTTCCTCCTCTAGGGATGCCCTTCTTTTTTATTAGGAAGATTCTAAATTCTTTGGTAATCATGGCCATCTCATCTTCCTCAAGATCTTCTCCCTCAGTGATTCTCTGTGCTAGACTCCTCTCCTTCTTTGGACCATCCATCTTCATTGTCTGCCTTCTAAGTTCATAGGCAGTAAGTTTTCCAATTAATTCATCCAATCTGAGGGTTACCATATTTTTGGATTCCTGGATAGCAGTGATTTTTCTTTCCCAGGAGATTGGTAAGACCCTTGTCAGGATCTTCTCTACCCTGCCCTCTTCAAGACTGACTCTACCAAGAGACTTAAGCTCATTCGTCAAAGTTTTGAACCTTGTGTACATCTCTTGGATTGTCTCTCCTTCTTTCATAGTGAAGTTTTCATACTGTGAGTATAGAAGAGTACCTCTTGATCTTTTTACCTGAGGTGTTACTTCATGGGCTACTTGCAAGGTATCCCAGATTTCTTTGGCAGTGGTACAACTTTGGATTCTGATATACTCGTTTGTACCTAGTCCACACACTAGCCACTTTTTCGCCTTTGCATTCTTCTCCCATTTCTTCAGATCCTCAGCAGTGCAGTCAGCTCTAGTCTTTGGTGCATCTACACCTTCAGCAGTTTTCTTCATGGTAGCTAGCGGACCATCAGTGACTATGTCCCAGAGTTCATAGTTTTCTCCAATCAGGTGGTCCTTCATCATGTTCTTCCACCAAGAGTAATACTGGCTATTGAAGAGTGGTGGCCTTGTAGTTGATTGACCTCCCAGTTTCCAGGTGGTGCACTCATTTTGATCTTTTCCAAGGTGTTAGACTTTTCAAGGATAACCTCGCTTTGATACCAATTGTTGTTTTATGCGTCAATACCACACAAGAGGGGGGTGATTTGTGTGGTGTCCAATTTTCGAGTGCAGTCTCTATAGAAGCACCTGGTTCTTCTTGGTGTTCCAACTTCTACTGGTGCAGAATAATAAATGCAATAAAGTAAAAATACATAGATTTTTACGTGGAAAATACCTGGCTCAAAAGGTGAAAAAACCAGGACCTACTCCTCAGTAGGATTTTCCCAAACTCTTCACTACAACTTTGAGCCAAACAGCATTTACAAAATAAACTCTTTTGTAAACCTAGGACTAACTCTAGTCCCTTTGTAGCAAACTAGCCTCTAGCTAATCGCGACAAGCTTCAAGTTAACTCTAACTTGAATAATGTCTACCTATTACAATTGCTTCTAATAAAGCTGAAAGTTACAATATTAAATCACCCACTATAACCAACTAGACTCGAAAGACAAACAGATGGAACTAGTTCTTCTTGCTGATCAGTAGCCTTTGTGTCGCACAAGGATTCGGCTTGCAAAATTTCTCTGGTAATTTTTCCTTCAGTTCTTGCTTCAAATCTGTCATTGTGCGAATAATTATTCAGTAGGAATACTTCAACATTATATAGCGCTAGAAGTTGAAATGTTCTTGTTTAGATCTAATGCAACTCTTCCTTGGTGGAAGAGTTTTTGTTTATCTCAATTTCCTTCCTTTATTTCTGTCCTTGCTGATCTCGAATTCTAACCCCTTATCAATTTGCAACCTTTTCACATTAGGAGACAACCTCTTAGTTGATGGATAATTCACATATCACGTTTATATCCTGTGCATGTACGGTTCTTGTGCCAATTGGTTCGTTCGAGATGTTTGCCCTGATGGACCTGGTTCAACTGGGTAGGCATTTGTCAATCTTTAAAACCATGCAGTGACTTGGGTAAACAAGATGCCATCCCTTTGCCTCAAAATTTAAGGTGTTCCGCTAAATAGGAACCCTCCTGTGATCCGTGGTGGTGGTCCCGGAGCTGCTAGAATCTCAGCTAGCCATGGGCGAACTGCATCACCCATAGCCAGATTTTCCAAGTATTGCACCGACTCAACATCCTCCAACCCTAAGTATGTGTTCAAGATGATCTGGTCAAACCTCACTTTTAGTTTCGTCACTTTGGTTCCCTTCTTCATGTGCGCCAGATTGGCGTAAAATTCCCGGACCAGGTACTATTTGGCACCTACCACACTTTGAGTGAAACATGTCCACCCATTTCGCTCCCAGAATTGTCTCGACACCGCCAGGTATATCAAGATCTTTCAAGATGAACTAACTCTCAATAATGAGCGATCTCGACGTCCAACCACTCTCAAAAACTATTGAGTGTTGTTAGACTGACGAACCTATCTTCCTAAATTTCTTTCTTCTTCGACCTCTCAAAGCCGACAAATATGATATCACCCCCTCGGCCATCATCTAGGATATCATCCCCATCCACTGTAGTAGATGGTGCATTGGGGGCATGTGTAGATGAGGGCCCCGAAGCCTGATTGTCACCTTTCAAACCCTCAGAAGTTCTCTCAGAGGTTGAAGGTTCATTTTGGGGTTGAAAGCTCCCCTTAGGCTGTTGCGGCTTTGATTGAACAGCAGGCTACTCTTGCACTAATTCACCCTCTGATGTTTCCATAGACGAGACATAAGAACTTGATTTAGAGGGATCTGCAACTCTACCTCGGCCGGTTGTCGCCTTTCTAGATATAACTTTCTGAATGGCTAGGGGTAAAGTGCTCTTGCCTCAGCTTTGAGGAGGTTCACCCCTCCCCTTTGATGTATCTCCACGACCACGTGATCTAACCATATTCTGCACAAAACAGTGGCAGGAGTCAATTCTAGTTCAAATGCAGGTAAGTAGAAAGTTGTAGAACAAAATATGTTGTAGGGTGGGGAAGTGCGGCCGCAGGTTGAGTTGTGCGGACCGCACAATTGAAAGTGCGGCTGCAAAGATGAAACTGCGGTCTGCATAACTTTTAGTCCGGCCGAACATCAGACTTGCGGGCCGCAAACTTTTAAGTGTGGCCGCACAGTGAATACCTAAAAAAAAGCAATCTCTGAAAACAAATAATGCCCCGATCTGTGGCCGCACAATTACAAATGTGATCCGCACAATCTTGGCAAACCAGATGCCTTAATTTTTACTTCTGGGGACCGCACAATTCCTTGTGCGGCCGCACATTTCAAAATTCAATTAGGTAGAGTTCTTTAGGGTTTCGATATTATGCACAATTTGAACATGGTAGTAGAGATTAAACATTATCAACCAAATACCCATTCCCCAAATAGCAACTAGGAGTTTACCTAACAATTATTACACCCCACATAGATATAGAATTGACAAATGGTCTAAAATAACTAATAAATTATAAATTATTTAAGAAAATTGAAGAATTCTAGAAATGATTTGAACATATCAGTGATGAATTGGTGTTAAGGAATGATCAAATATACTTAATTAAGTGACAGATGATTGACTCAGTAGTATGTAAGATTTTAGCCTTTGTATTAATTTCGCGGAGATTGGAAAGTCTCAACATTAGCCTTGGGGATACTATTTATACTATACGGGATTGGCTAAGGGTCCAAGAGAATAGTGCTGCCATAGAATTCCTTCTGCGGTCCGCACTTTGTTACCTGTTGTTCATTTCTCACTATTGATCTGCAGTCCGTAGAATCACGTGTGCGACCGCAGATTTTGATGCGGACCGCGGATTTCCTTGTGCGGCCGCACTTTTGACATTTCTCTGACAATCAAACTTCATAGAGTTTGCATTTTTCCATCTCAAGTTGTGTTATCCGCAAAAGAATTGTGCGGCCGCAGTTACCTTTTGCTGTAGTATTATAAATTGTGCGGTTTGCACTTTTTTCATACATAGCCAATTTTTCTGAGTGCAACTCCTGTAGAGCACACTCATTCCTACAACACACTTTAAAACTCGTTATGAAAAAATAAGACATATCTAAAGAAGAAGAACAAGAAAAAGAAACAAGAAAAGAAACATGGGTTGCCTCCCAAGAAGCGCCTAATTTAACGTTGCAGCACGACGAAGATTACCATCACTTGAAATGAATTACCACCAAGGCGTGGCCATCACCATCTCTTCCGATGTAATGCTTCACATAGTGACCATTGACTCTAAACACTTCATCATTTTTATTCTTCAAGTCCAAAGTACCAAAGGGTGACACACCCACAACCTCAAACGGGCCACTCCATTTAGACTTTAACTTTCGAGGAAACATCCGTAACCGCAATTTGAACAACATCAAAAGATCACCCTCTTTAAACTATTTGTTCCAAATGTACTTGTCATGAAAATATTTCATCTTCTCTTTTTATAAGGACAAACTTGTGTATGCATGATACCGGAACTCATCCAACTCGTTCAAATGTGCCACCCTTAAGTTGGCGGCGACATCCCACTCAAGATTCAACTTCTTTAAAGCCCAGATGGCTTTGTGCTCAAGTTCCACTGCAAGATGACAAGTTTTTCTGAACACCAACCGGTATGGAGAAATTCTGATAAGTGTTTTGTAAGCCGTCCTATAACCCCATAATGCATCATCAAGTTTCTTGGACCAATCCGCCCGGTTAGCATTCACTGTTTTGGATAAATACTCTTTTGCTCCCGGTTGAAGACTTCCACTTGACCGCTTGCTTGTGAATCATAGAGAGTTTCAAAATTTATGAGTGACACCATACTTGGTGATTAAGGAGTCAAAAGCTTTGTTTCAAAAATACGATCCCCCACCACTTATGATAGCCCTTGGAGTACCAAATCTTGTGAAAATAATCTTCTTCAAAAATGCCACTACACTTCTCGCTTCATTGTTGGGTAAATCAATGGCCTCAACCCAATTGGACACATAATAAACCTTTGACATTCATCACAACGCTTGACTATATCACTTGCATCCTTGTAAAGGGTGGGCCAATAAAAACCGCAACTTAGCACTTTGGCCGCTATTCTTGTAGGAATAAACTCCTTCTTATCGTTGGTGACCACATCCATTCCCCCCCCTTCTTTGGGTCACATTGTACCGGATAAGTCCATGAACTATTGGAAATGGGGTAGACAACTCCGGAATCCATATATCCTTTTTGACAACCTCTTGCATGGCTTTGTTGAGTCTCTTTCGATGTTCAATAGATAGTTTGGAACCTTTCTCCAAGTAAATCTTGTGCATGCGAAATGCAGGGCTTATCCCCCGAATATCTTCCAATGTCCATCCAATATCCTTCTTCCTCTTTTGTAGCACCGCCAATGTAGAGTCTACCTGCATGTTAGTCAAACAAGAAGAAAGAATAACCGATAAAGTAGAAGAAAGGCCAGGAAATTCATACCGAAGATGTGAAGGCAATGGCTTCAACTCCAAAATGGAAGGCTCCTCGATTGAGGGCTTTGTTTTAGGAGTTGTCCTCTTTTCAAGATCCAAGGACAATTTGCAGAGCTCATAAGTGTACGACCCCTTCCTTGCAACAAGTTCATATATTCCATAAAGCCATCCATATCATCATCATCAAAGTTGATAAAGACGGCCTGGAATATATCATCAACATTCATCACAACACTTATTTCATCTACAATCACATCGGTCTCCAAGTCCATGAAAGAACACACCTCTTTTCTATTAGGTTTCCACATGGACTTTTACACATATGGAAAACCACTTTTTCATCACCAACTCGGAAGGTAAGTTCTCCAGATTCAACATCAAATAGAGCCTTCCCTATAACACGGAAAGGTCTAACAAGAATACTTGGCACCTCATAATCAACCTCACAATCAAGAATGACAAAATTCGCCGGAAGAATGAATGTATCAACACGAACTAATACATCTTCAATCACTCCCAATGGTCTCTTTGCGGTACGATCGGCCATTTGCAATCTCATAGACGTGGGTCTTGGTTTCCCAATTCTCAAATTCTTAAAAATCGAATAGGGCATCAAATTGATACTTGCCCCAAGATCACAAAGAACTTTTTCAAACTCGGCACTCCCAATGGTACAAGGAATCGTGAAAGCGCCAGGATCCTCCAACTTGGGAGCCATTGAATGCATAATTGCACTCATTTAATGAGCTATTTTCATAGTTTCAAATTAATCGATCGCTTCTTTGTCACTAAATTCTTCATAAACTTTACATAACTGGGAATTTGCTTCAAGGCTTCAACCAATGGTACATTGATAGATAGGCTCTTCATCATGTCAATGAGCTTTTTGAATTGATTTTTTCCATTTTTCTTGGCAAGCCTTTGAGGATATGGAGGAGGAGGCCTAGGCATTGGTGCCTTAGACTTTTGCACTATCGGTTCCGGTATTTCAACAATGTGATCCCTAGATGATTTCACTTCTTCTTGAGCTTCCTCCACATTGTCATCAATATCAATCCACACTTCCTCATTTGGTTTAACTGCATTTTCTGGGGTCTCATTTTCTTAAACCACTTTCTCATCATCCATAAGTTTCCTTTGATTCGAGGTAGGTACATCCCTACCTTTTCCACTCCTTGTAGTAATGGACATGTCATGTCCCATATTGTTTCCACCATTTGGGTTCACCACGGGGTCACTTGGTAGTGCCCCCTTAGGACGAGTGTTTAGGGCTAAAGAGATTTCCCCTATTTGGACTTCAAAGTTTCAGATAGATGTATTGTGAGAGGCAAGTCGGGCATCAGAGTTGGCATTCTTCTCCATTATTTTCTGAAACATGTTCTTAATTCATCCCATCTCATTTTTGGAAGAAGTTAGACCATGGGAAGGGTAAGGAGGCAGATTGCTCGGTTGTTGATACATTGGAGGCATTTGAAAACCTGACCCCCTATTGCCTTGATTATTGTTCCACCCCCCTTGGTTGTTGCCTCCCCAATATCCTTGATTATTGTCATTCCAATTGCCTTTGTTATTTCCACCACTCCAATTTCCTTGATTGTTGTTACTATTCTAATTCCCTTGATTGTTGCCACTATTCCAATTACCTTGGTTGTTAGAATTCCTATTCCCTTGATTGTTGCCACAATTAAAATTACCTTGGTTGTTATAATTCCAATTCCCTTGATTACCTTGAGGTCGCCATTGTTGTTGATTCGGGCCTTGAGAGTTGTTTCTTTGCCCTTGAAAGTTGTTCACATATTGAACTTCCTCCTCTTATTCATTGTAAGATTCATCTTGATCAAATCCACTATTTTCTTGCACATAATTCTCCACTCGGTTTTGTACTTTTGGACCTTTGGGACTTCTTTTGTTCACCATGATACTAACTCCCTCCATGACATTGACTTGCTTAGGATTTTGTACTTATTGAATTTGAGCTTTGGCTAATTGATTCATTGTGGTGGTCAACTCGGCAATGACTTGCCCATCGGCATGAAATTCTTTATGTAGGTGAATCACGTTTGGATCACCTTGAGGAACATTTTCTCTACTTTGCCATTCCAATGAAGTATCCCCTATTTTATCTAAAATCTCACAAGATTTCGCATACGACTTTGTCATGAAGTTTCCAGCGGCAAGTTTATTAACCACACATTGATTGGTAGTATTGATCCTCCGATATAAAGTTTGTTGAATCATAGCCTCCGTCATGTCATTATTTAGGAACTTTTTGACCATCGTTCGGTACCACTCCCATATTTCACGTAATGGCTCATTGGGATCTTGTTTGAATGCTAGAATCTCATCTGTAAGAGTAGCCATATGCCTGGGAGAAAATATCTTGGAAATACATTTCTCCGCCAATTCATCCCATGTATGGATGGAATGGTTTGGTAAACTTTATAGCCAATCTAAGGCTTCCCCCCGCACAGAGAAAGAAAATAACCTCAACCTTAAAGCATCCTTGGAGACGTTGGTCTGTTTACTCCCACAACAAGTGTCCACAAACCCCTTCAAGTGTTGTATGCATTTTAACTCGGAGCCCTGGTAAAGAATCCCTTTTGCTCTAATAATGTGAGCATTACATTCGTAATTTGAAAGTTGCCCGCCATAATACGGGGCGAAACAATGTCACTTGCATACCCTTCATTCGGCAACACCCGATGGGGAGCCCGCTCTTGGTGGAGGTGGGGGTGGAACTAGGACATTGTCTTGAGAAGCCCAGCCTCTTCTATTTGCTTGAGATTCAAGAGGAACCTCTTCAACTTGGTCATCCTCAATGTTCACATCCCCTAAAGGCATGTTTTCGAGTTGATATTGTTTTTTGCCATTATAGTACCTACAATTAATTCACACAAATCAGTAATAAGGAAGTAAAAGAAGACAATTAACACACAAAACCATATATATAGATAAATTCGTTTTTAGCTCCCCGACAACGGCGCCAAAAATCGATCTTGTCCAAGTCACACCTCTATTTGAGGTTATGAAATGGTCAATGCAATAGTAATACCCAACAAGAAGTCGGGGTTGATTTTCCACAGGGAGCTATGAATGGTACTTAAGAGTATATAATATAGTGAATGAGCTTGAATTGTCTAAAATTGCACTTCCACAAAGTTGGTTGGTTTCTAAGTCTAATTCAAACTAAGATTAACAACTAAGAACTGAAGCTAGGAAGTTGTTTTTGTTGTTTTTCAAATTATATAAAAGGCTTAGTGCTATGACCTTCGCCTAGGTGTTTGCCTAACTGGTTGTTAATTTTAAAGCTTGATTTATTGGTCAGGGTATACTATAGCTATGAACACTCGAGTACCCACTCAATACCTCTCGGTGAAAGAGTGGTTTTGCCCAATTTGGCTTTCTCAAGTCCAAATGGGTATTGAACAAAACGGTTGATACAAAGCTCAAGTCGGGTTTTACTATCTCTAGGTTCAACCCTTTAATTGGGACCATCAATCTTTTGAATAACCCAATTTCTTGTTAGCCAAATTTTCCTAGACTAAGTCTCTCTTTCTCAAGTAGAGATCAAGTCAAATAGGCATGAACTAATGTTTGCAACCATTAATTATACAATAAAAAGCAAGAATAAGGCTAAATAATAAACACCCAACCATAAACAAGCAATAAATCAAACACCCATTAGGTTTACACTTTAGGGTTGGGTCACAAACCCTGTGAGAATATAGCTACTCATGCTTAAAACAGAAGAAACAGAAGAAGAAATGATCATTAAACCTTTCAATCAGATTTTGATAGAACATGAGAAGCAGACTATGAATGAGATGGAGAAATGGAGTACTATATAAGAAGGATATTGAGACAAAAATCTAGAGCAACTTGGATTGATTATGGTGATTCTAATTCTAAGTAATTCTTTGCACAGATGAAAATTAGGGCCATCAAGAACATCATTACAAGTGTATATAATGACATGGGAATAAAGATCACTGATCCAAAAGTTGTGCAAAAAGAATTTACCAGCTTTTTCACTCAGTTAATGGGGAATGCGAATGGGTTAATTCCATGTCCAAATACTAGAATTATTAAAGTAGGGAATTGCCTCACAGTATGGAAATAACAGGAACTAATAAAGGAAGTAACTCATGATGAGGTTGATGAAGTAGTCAGGGATATGCCCAAGGATAAAGCACCTGGAGTTGATGGTTATCCTATAGAGTTCTTTACCAAGCATTGGGAGTCAGTGAAGCAGGACATCTATAAGGCTATTTCATACTTCTTTCATACAGGTAGAATGAAACCAGGATGGAACTGTACAACCATTACATTGATTCCTAACGTCCCATCTCCAACGAAAGTAAGGACTATAGGCTTATAGCTTGTTGTACTACACGATATAAAATTGTAGCCAAGATCCTAACTAGAAGAATAAAGAAAGTAATTGAGGTGGTCATTGGGAAGTCTCAATCTGCGTTCATTGAAGGAAGGAGTATCATTGATAATATTCTATTTAGCCATGAGTTGTTCAAAGGCTATAATAGAAAATGATTATCTCCTAGATGTGTACTTAAGGTTGACATAAAAAAGGCCTATGACTCCTTGGACTGTCAATTTCTTAGGTGTATGCTTACTGCCCTTGGTTTTCCACAGAAGTTCATTCATTGGGTAATGGAATGTGTGTCAACAGTATCATATTCCTTGGTACTCAATGGTGGTCTTACCAAGCCTTTCCAGGCCAAAAGAGGGATTAGGCAAGGGGATCCTATGTCTCCCTATCTATTTGTCATTGCAATGGAATGTTTACAAAGGGAGATGAGCCAGCTATCAATCTCAAAGGAGTTCAAATACCATCCAAGATGCAAAAACCTGGGGGTGACTCATATTTGCTTTGTTGATGATCTATTAATGTTTTGCAGGGCAGATATAAATTCTGTAACCAAACTGTAGGAAACCTTGAACAGGTTTTCAGCTGCATCTTGACTTCAGGAAAATACAAATAAGAGTGCTATGTATATTTCTGGTTTTTAACAACATATTAAGGATCTATTGCTCAATCTCATAGGATACACGAAGGTATTTATCCTTTTTAAGTACCTGGGAGTTCCTTTATCTGCAAAGAAGCTGAATATCCACCAATGCCTACCGCTGGTGGAAAAGATTACTGAAAGGGTGAACTTCTGGTCATCTAAGATGCTATCTTATTCTAGAAGGGTGCAACTCATTAAGTATGTGATATTTGGCATACATACTTACTGGGCTCAAATATTCCTACTACCTAAGAAGATCATAAAGATGATTGAGACCATATGTAGAACTTTCCTTTGGACTAGATCAAATTCCATTTCTAGGAAAGCATTGATAGCTTGGGATAAGATCTGTTAGCCTAAAGTAGCAGGGGTATTAAACATCATAAATATGAGGATATGGAACAAAGCAACAATTATGAAGCAGTTATGGGCATTGTCAATGAAGAAGGACACCTTATGGATCAAATGGACTCATAGTTACTACATAAAGCACAAGGATATAAATACACTGGACACACCTAAGGCAACAACCTGGGTGGTCAGGAAGATAATAGAAGCAAAGAGATACTTGGTGCAGGTGAGCTCAATGCAAGGAAGTCTCAATACAACATTGGTAAACATGGTGAAGCGAGGCAGATTCCAAATTCAAAAAGCCTATATTCAAATGTTACCTCAGTTTCCCAAGGTTAGCTGGAAGAGCATTCATTTGCATACAAAGGTTCATCCAAGATTCAAATTTCACTTATGATTGGCAATTCATCAAAGATTAGCCACTATAGACAGATTACTCAAGTTTGGAATCCAAGTGCCACAGGATTGTGTTTTCTGTACTAAAAGTGTGGAAACATTTAACCACCTGTTCTTTGAAGGTTCAAATAGAAGAATAATATGGGACAGAATACTAAGGTGGTTGGGAATTATAAGGAGGATTAGATGTTGGTAAGATGAAATGGAGTGATCAGCAGTGTAGCAAAAAGGACAAATGGCAAGGAAGACATACCACTGCAGCTTTTGCGATGGTAGTGTATTGTATTTGGCGTGAAAGGAACTCCATTAGATTCAACAGAGGAAAATACATGGTGTCGTTTTTTTTTACTTTGTTCAAATTTGGACACCCTTATGAACAAATTTCTGAATTCTCTACTGAATTGGTATATAAGTCAAATATGACTCTTTTCGTGCAATATACTAATAAATCTTGAACCACCTAAAACACTACTGGATTTTGGACTCATAAGAGTACATAAAGTTATTTGATTATACTTTTCAGTTTTATTACATATAAAGTAGTAACAATAAATTGGAAGCAGTTTAATTTATTATCTTAGAAATGGCATTTGATGATTTCCCTTAGCATAAATAGGTGCATATACAAGCCATTCCCTTAAAAAAAACCCTTTCCACGAACAATACCCTACAAAAATATGGCCCTCAGTGAGTGGAGATGTTATCTAAACTATGTTCCCAGCAGAGTGATTTTATATTTGAAGGCCCACCAGATGGTTGGGAAGGGTTGTTTATCTTATTTGGCCTTTGTGAGGGATGTTGGTGCTGATACTCCTACTATTGATTCTGTTCCGGTGGTGCGAGATTTTCTGGATGTGTTTCCTGTAGACCTGCTGAGCATGCCGCCCGACAGGGATATTGACTTGGTATTATTGACTTGGTGACGGGCACTCAGCCCATTTCTATTCCTCTGTATCGTATGGTACCAGCTGAATGAAGGAATTGAAGGAGTAGCTTTAGGAACTTCTTGATAAGGGCTTTATTAGGCCTAGTGTGTTGCCTTAGGGTGCACCGGTTCTGTTTATGAAGAAGAAGGATGATACTATGCGTATGTGCATTGATTTCAGGCAGCTGAACAAAGTTACAATCAAGAACAATTATCTATTTCCGCACATTGATGGTCTATTTGACCAGCTTCAGGGAGCGAGGGTGTTCTCTAAGATTTACTTGAGGTCTGGGTATCCCTAGTTGAAGATTCGGGACTCGAATATTCTAAAGACAGAATTCAGGACCCGTTATGGTCATTATGAGTTCCTGGTGATGTCTTTTAGGCTGACCAACGCCCCAACAACATTCATGCATCTGATAAACAATGTATTTCAACCTTATCTTGACTTGTTTGTCTTAGTATTCATTGATAATATCCTTGTGTCACGACCCAAAATACCCAACTTCGGGATCATGATGGAGCCTAACATTTCACTTTCTATGCAATCCAACATTAGAATACTTTTAACCATTTTTAACAATTCATCTTAATTAAATAGTAAATAAACCAATAACTGGAATAATATCTGATAAATACCATCCCAAAACTGGAGTCACAAGTGTACGAGCTTCTAGAAAAATACAAACAAGGGTCTGGATAAAAATAAAGTTCTATGAAAGAAAGCACACATCTAAGATAAAGTAGAAGGGGGACCTTAGAGCTACAAACTCCGTGCAGCTAGACCTCAAATCTCCTTTGATAGCTGAAACCGAGCAAATCTACAGTACGTCGCTGGGACCAACTCCAGTATCTGTACAAGAAGTGCAGAGTGTAGTATGAGTACAACCGATCACATGTACTCTATAAGTGCCGAGCCTAACCTCGACGAAGTAGTGACGAGGCTAAGGCAGTTCACTTACATTAACTTGTACGCAATAATAATAATAAAAACAGGAATAAAGGGTAAGAAAAGTAAGTCATATCAATAACTGAAGTCAATTCAGCAGCCATAACAAATTATTTCTCTTACCATTCTGTTGCGGTGTGCAAAATGTTCTCATATGTCATGACCCGAATTCCCAACCCACGGGATCATGATCGCGCCTAACATCACACTTGCTAGGCAAGTCAATGTTAGAACATGATTAGCCATTTTCCTTTGAATATTTACTTAAACACAATGAGACAATTTAAAATAAACTAAATATAATAATTTTCAATGAATAACCTCACGAATAAAATAGTAAGCGAATAATTAAATCGAACCACGAACTAACTATATAGCTATAAGACTACCCCAGGGTCTGGTGTCACAATTCACAAACTACTAAAGAGTACTACAAATAAATGGGCTGACAGAAATATGTATTTGTTTTTGAATATAATAAAAAAGTGTCTATAAAATTAAGACTCCAGGAATTTGCGGAAGCCAGTAGATCTACCTCGTGTCTCCGAATGATGATGTCAGCTACTAAAATCTCCTAACTCTGGTCGGTACCTGGATTTGCACAAAAGAGTGCAGAGTGTAGTATCAGTACAACCGACCCCATGTACTGAGTAAGTGCCGAGCCTAACCTCGGCGAAGTAGTAACGAGGCTAAGGTAGGGCAATTATAACATAATCTGTGACAATATCTATAACACAACAAGAAGGAAGTAATAATAAATTAAATAACCAGTAACTTGCAACAGTAAATAAAAATAACTCGGATAACTTTGTCCAGATATCAGCTATAATCAAATCTCCTCAAAATTTCCAAGTTTCAATTTAAATCACAGTGAAATTAGAGTATGAAAACCTTTATAGTAAAATCAGAAGTTCTCCAAAATCCTTATTTTTGAAAATCAATAAAACATAAATATTCACCCTTATCGCTCCTTGGTGCAGCGTACAACCCGCTCTCACATGTCCACCCTTACTGCTCCTCCCTATATATATATATCACCCTTATTTCTCCTATAGCGGCGTGCAACCCGATCCCACATGTCCACCCTTATCACTCCTTGTTGCGGCGTGCAACCCGCTGCCACCAGACAATCACATCACTTTATAGTTTTCACAATTCAGGTCAAAACCTTTCACAATATTTTTGTCTCAACAATTTTAAACAGAAAGATGTACAACTCATGAACTTCATCAATTATCATTTCACAATGAAACCAACCGTAATATATGTATGCATCGTAAAACAGTGTCATCCAATTCAATATTTATGTATCACAATGAAACCAAGGGAACAACCAACACTTCCAAAATACTGGGAACAACACTTAACAACAAGTCGACGAAAATAATTAGACATGGAGGTATCAATGATCATAAAACAGTTTAAGCCAGGAATCAAATAAATTGGAAACACGGAAGGGACCATGTTCAACAATAATTTAGTGATGCATAGATACTCGTCACCTCACCTATACACCACACACATGAAAATTCACATATAATTTAAGTTGGAGATTCCTATTCCCTCAAGTCAAGGTTAAACCAAGTACTTACCTCAAATTCGCAGGCCACTCACTACTCAACTACCGCTTTTCCTTTCGAATTTTCCTCTAACCCGCTCAAATTTAATCATAATTTGTTTAATATCATTAATTTATGCTAAGGAAACTCAGTTTACTGAAAATCATTGTTTTTCCTAAGTTTTCTAAAAAAAAGTTAAAATCCGGCCTCGGGCCCGCTTGGTCCAAACTCGGGTTCGGACCAAATTCCATTTAACCATTCACCCTGAGCCCGAATATGTAATTAGTTTCAAAATTCGACCCCAATAGGTCAAAATTCCATTTTTATAAAATTCTCTAATTCTACCCAAACCCCCAATTTCTACCATGAAAATTCTTGATTTTTGATTGAAAAGTGATGAAAAATATTGTGTAATTGAAAGGGAAGAGTTTAGAATTGTTTACCAACACTCTGGGGATGAATTTGTGTGAAGAAAATTGCCTCTAGGTCTTTGTAGTTCGAAAAGATGAAGAAAATAGGTTATGCCCGATTTTTAAAAGTTGTTTTATATGACTGGGCAGGCCTTCATCGCATTCGCGATGGGTCTGCCGCATTCACGATGAGTCAGGCCCGTTGGCCTTCACGTTCGCGTAGAAGGGCCACGTTTGCATAGGGCTAGGCCCAGTGGCCTTCGCGTTCACGACAAGGTGGTCGCGTTCGCATAGAGTAAGCGGCTCCTCCTTCCCCAGGCCCAATCGCGCTCGCGTGGGCCAGAACGCGTTCGTGAAGCTTTAACCCACCAGTGCGTCGCGTTCGCGTCCTGAGCTCCACGTTCGCGAAAAACAAAAATACCCCAGTGCACCTATACTCTACGCGTTCGCTAGTGAAGCAACGCGAACGCGAAGCACAACTCGATTGTGCACCAGAAATAGCAAAAACAACAACTTTAACTAGTCCAAAACATCTCGTAGCCTATCCAAAACGCACCCGAGCCCTCGGGGCTCTAAACCAAACATGCACGCAAGTCTAGAAACATCATACGGACTTGCTCATGCGATCAAATCATAAAAATAACATCTAAAACTATGAATTTAACCTCAAAACTCATTATTTTTCTCAGGAACGCTTAACTTTTATTTCTCAACCGGACGTCCGAATCATGTCAAATCAACTCTGATTCTTACCAAATTTCACATATAGAACTTAAATATCATAAAAAACATGTACCGATCTCCGGAACCAAAATACGGGCCCGATACCAATGAGTTCAAACATTAATTCATTTATTTATTTTCTTAAAAATCAAGCATAATAATTTTCTTCAAAAATTGATTTCTAAAGCTAGGGACCTCGGAATTCAATTCCGGGCATGCGCCCAAGTCCCATATTTAACTGCGGACCTTCCAGGATCGTTGGAATATGGATCTGGGTCCGTTCACTAAAAATGTTGAACCAAGTCAACTAAACCCAAATTTTAAATTTCAAAAATTATTATTTCTCATATTTTCACATAAAAGCTTTCCGGTTTCACGCCCAGACTGTATGCGCAAATCGAGGTAAATAAAATTAGTCTTTTTAAGGTTAATGAGCCTGGAATGGAGTCTTAATTTATAAGGTGACGCTTTGGGTCATCACATCATAATATAATCCTTCAATTAATTTCTGTTGCGGCGTGCAACCTGCTCCAACAATAAAAACTTAGAATAAAATCCGTTGCAGCGTGCAACTCGATCCAACAATATAATTTAACCACACTTAAATGTAAAATTACTATAATAAATACCACCATTAATAAGAAATTATTAGGCAACAAGGTGTACAACAATTATGAATTATGTAGAAAACAAATAAGGGCAAGTAACAATTATATGTAGAATCAGGGAGAAGATATGCAATTTAACATATAAAATATTAATTTTCAAATAACAATTATGGCACAAAAATAACATAAGAATGTAGAAATTAAGGCATGATAGTGGCAATAAAATAGTAGATTCAATTAATATAACAATTAACAAATGAAATAAGGTTATTAATCAAATAAATAAAAAAACATGGAACCAGGCAATTCAACGACGTAAGACACTCGTCACCATAGTTAAAGGGTTCTATTCCCTCAAGTCAAGGTTAATCACAACACTTACCTCTCTTAACAACCAACTCAAGATTCCAATAAACATTTTCCTCACGAATTGGGTGTCTGAATGCCTCGAATCTAATCACAAACAATTCAATATACTCAACACGAATTATAGAAACCAATTCTATATGAAAATACTAAATTTTCCAAGTAAAATCCAAAAACAATGGAGCCCACATCTCGGAATTCAATAAAAGATACAAAATACGAATGCCCATTCAACCACAAGTCCAGTTATACCATTTTTACCAAATTCCGACATCAACTTGGCCCTCAAATCTTCAAATTTAACCAAGAGGGTTTTCACAATTTTTCAACATAAAGCACCAATTAAATGCTAAAAACAACAATAGATTCAGATAATTTAACCAAATCTGAGTTAGGAATCCTTACCCCAATGTTTTCTTTTGAATTCTTCTGAAAATCGCCTTTCCCGAGCTCTAAATTGCGGATAATGAGAAATGTGATGAAATCTCATTTCCAGAACATAAGTTCTATTGTCCAGGTATTTACACATCGCGATCGTGAAACTCCCTTCACGATCGCGTAGAACAAATTTTGCTCAGGTCCATTTTACTCTTCACGATCACGGGAATGGCTTTGCCATCCTGAAACACAAATTGCATAGGCTGCAATTTGCCCTACGCGAATGAGACGTTCTATACGCGAACATGAAGCATGACCTTTTAGACCTTCGCGATCGCGGACTGCTTCATGCTATTGCGAAGCATAAATTTGAGTGCCCCAGCTTCTGCCTCATTTCCTCATCGCAGACACGGTCAACTCTACGCGTTCGTGATGCACTGGGAACCAAACTTCCATGATTGCATGCCTCTCTTCGCGAACGCAAAGAGTAAAAATCATAGCTCACAAATATCTCTTCATGATCGCGGGAATGGCTTCCCGATCGCGAAGCATAACGCACCAGATGACAGTTGAAGCTCAAAAACCAGATTTTCCAAAGATTAAAAGGTCCATAGGATATCCGAAACTCAACCGAGCCCTCGGGGCTCCAAACCATACATGCACACAGGTCCAAAAACCTCATACGAACTCGCTCGCACGAGCAAAACACAAAAATAACACTTTAGAACTATGAATCAGACACCAAACCAAATGAAATTTTGAATAAAACTTAAAAATTTCTATTTTAACACCCGGACGTCCGAATCACGTCAAATCACTTTCGTTTGGCACCAAATTTGGTAGACAAGTCAAAATATAGTAATAGACCTATATCGAGTTTCAAAACCAAAATATGGTCACGGTATCAACAAAGCCAAACAACAATAAAACTTGGAAACTCTTTAAGCTTTCAAACTTCTATTTTTCAATAATTGGCGATAACTCAAGCTAGGGACGTCCAAATTAAGTTCCGAGCATACGCCCATGTCCCAAACCATGATATGGACCGATCAAGACCATCAAAACTATGATGTTGGTCCGTTTGCTCAAAATATTGATCGAAGTCAACTTAAGGGAGTTTTAAAGCACTAATTCACATATTTATCAATTTTCACATAGAAGTTTTTCGGGAAAATATACTGACTGCGCACGCAAGTCGAGGAATGCTAAATGGTGATATTCGAGGTCTCAAAAAATAGAAATGAACGTTAAATTTAAAGATGACCAATCTGGTTATCACATACTCCACCTCTAAAACAAACGTTCATCCTCGAACAGAATTATAAAAAGTACCTGGGCTGGTGAAAAGGTATGGATATCTACTCCGCATGTCCGAGTCGAACTCCAGGTTGATGCTTTAACCGGCTGACCTCTCCATTGCACTCGAACTGATGGATAACTCTTAGACCTCAATTGTCGGACCAGCCGAGCTATCTATAATAGCTACCGGCTCCTCCTCATAAGTCAAATACTTGTCCAATTGGACTGAGCTGAAATCTAACACATGGGACAGATCACCAAAATATATTTTCGGATCATAGACACATGGAACACAAGGATGAACTTCTGATAAACTAGGTGGTAGTGCAAGCCTGTGGGCTACTTTACCCACCTTTTCAAGAATTTCAAAGGGTCCGATATACCTAGGGCTCAACATTCCCTTCTTTCCGAACCTCATTACACCCTTCATAGGTGAAACTCAAAGCAATACTCTTTATCCAACCATGAAAGCAACATCACGAACTTTGTGGTCGACATAACTCATTTCCCTAGATTGAGTTGTGCGAAGATCCTGAATAATATTTACCTTATCCAAGGCATCCTGTACCAAATCGGTACCCAACAACCGAGCCTCTCCCAATTCAAACTAGCCAACTGGGAACGACATTGCCTCCCGTATAATGCTTCATATGGAGCCATCTGAATGCTCGACTGATAGCTGTTATTATTGGCAAACTCTGCAGGTGGCAAGAATCGATCCCAAGAACCTCCGAAATCCATAACACAAGCACGAAGAATATCTTCCACTATATGAATAGTGCGCTTAGACTATTCGTCTGTCTGAGGATGAAATACTATACTCAACTCAACTCGCGTGCCCGACTCACATTGTACACCCCTCCAGAAGTGCGAGGTGAACTACGTGCCTCGATAAAAAATGATAGAAACGGGCACAACGTGAAGGGGGACAATCTCGTAGATGTAAATCTCTGCTAACCGCTCTAAAGAATAGGTAACTGCTACTGGAATGAAATGTGCAAACTTGGTTAGCCTGTTCACAATGACCCATACTGTGTCAAACTTTCTCTGAGTCAATGGGAACCCAACAACAAAATCCATAGTGATATGCTCCCACTCCCACTCCCACTTAGGAATTTCTAACTTCTGAAGCAAACCACCAGGTCTCTGATGCTCTTACTTTACTTGCTGACAATTTAGACACCGAGCTACATATGCAAGGATATACTTATTCATTCGCCTCCACCAATAATGTTTCCGCAAATCTTGATACATTTTTACAGCACCCAAATGAATAGAATACCAGGACCTGTTGGCCTCTTCAATAATTAATTTATGAAGCCCATCCACATTAGGCATACAAATACGACCCTATATCCACATAACTCCATCTTCCCCCACAGCAACCTGCTTGGAACCACCGTGTCCTTAAGGACAAGTAAATGAGGATCATCATACTGCCGTTTTCTGATGCGCTCATATAAAGAAGACCGAGCGACTGTGCAAGCTAGAACCCGATTGGGCTCTAAAACATCTAACCTCACGAACTGATTGGCCAATGTCTGAACATCTGAAGCTAACGGCCTCTCACCACCCGGGATATTCGCAAGGCTGCCCATACTCATAGCCTTTCTACTCAAAGCATCGGCCATCACATTGGCCTTTCTGGGGTATTACAAAATGGTGATATCATAGTATTTAAACATCTCCAACCATCTTCTCTGCCTTAATTTGAGATCTTTTCATTTGAACAGATATCGTGGGCTACGATGATCAGTGAATAGCTCACATGAGACACCATAAACGTATTGCCTCCAAATCTTCGGCGCATGAACAATGACTGCCAATTCTAAGTCATGAACATGGTAACCCTTCTAATGAAATTTCAACTGGCAGATGCATATGCAATCACTCTACCATCTTGCATTAATACTGCCCCAAGCCCAATGCGAGATACATCACGATACACTGTAGAAGATCTTGAACCTGTGGGAAATATCAACACTGGCGTCGTAGTCAAAGAAGTCTTGAGCTTCTGAAAGCTCAACTCACACTCGTCTGACCATTTGAATGGGGCACCCTTCTGGGTCAATTTGGTCAATGGGGATGTTATAGATGAATTCGTAATGCCCATACCGAGTCCGAAAAGATGTCTTAAGGACATCAGACGCCCTAATCTTTAACTGATGGTAACCATAACTCAAGTCAATATTTCAAAACAGCTTGGCACCCCTAAAGCTGATCGAATAAGTCATTAATTATTGGAAATGGATACTTGTTTTTGATAGTTAACTTATTTAATTGCCAATAATCTATACACATTCTCATCGACCCATCTTTCTTCTTCACGAACAACATGGGTGCACCCAGGGCGAGACACTACGCATAATGAAGCCCTTATCAAGCAATTCTTGTAATTGTTACTTTAAATCCTTCAACTCCGGTGGGGCCATATGGTATGGTGGAATAGAAATGGGCAAGGTGCCCAGAGCCAAATCAATACAGAAGTCAATATCTATATCGGGTGGCATCCCCAGCAAATCTGCAGGAAATACATCTGGAAACTCACGGACAACTGGAACTGAATCCATAGAAGGAATTTTGCACCAGAATCGCGAATGTGAGACAAATAAGCTAGACATCCCTTTTCGACCATACGTTGAGCCTTCACATAAGAGATAACCTTGCTGGTGGAACGGCCAAGAGTCCCTTTACACTCTATTCGATGTAACCCCAGCATGATTAAGGTCGCCGTTTTAGCGTGATAGTTCAATACATCATGATAGGGTGATAGCCAATCTATAGCCAATATGACATCAAAATCCACCATATCAAGAAGTAGAAGATCAATGCTAGCCTCAAGACTCCCAATAGTAACCACACACGAACGATAAACATGATTTACAATAATAGAATCCCCCACCAGTGTGGTCACACGGATAGAAGCACTTAAAGAATCACAAGGCACAACAAAATATAAAGTAACATAGGAGGACACATAGGAATAAGTAGATCCTGGATCAAATAGGACTGAAGCATCTCTATGGCAAACTGGAACAATACCTGTGATCACGACATCGGATGACTCGGCCTTAGGCCTTGCTAGAAAAGCATAAAATCGCAGTTGGGCGCCATCACTCGGAGCTACATCTCTGGGAAGGCCTCTAAATGGCTGGCCTCCACCTCTAACAACCTGACCTCCACCTCTAGCTGTCTGACCCCTGCCCTTTTTAGCTAGCCAAGCAGGCGTCGGAGCAACCTGTGCCGGTATGATGGCACGAGGGGTCCTGTTGAGATCTATTGCTCGACAACCTCGGGAAATTTCTCCTGATGTGACCAATGTTACAACACTCATAACACACATCCTGTTGTCGTGGCTGCTAAAGCTGAAGCTGGCCCGAACGAGCCGAATAACTACTGTAGTGATTCTGTAGCTATGATGCACTTATAGGAGTTGAATGTGCACTAATGATGGCTACCTAGAGTAAGGAATAATACGACTGTGACTCCCTGAAGTACCGTGAGATGCCTGAAGTGCTGAATAAATGGCCTAGGAGGATGACCTCTACCATAAGTACACCTACCTCCATATGAGGCGCTTTTGCAATAACCCGAATGACGATGCCTCTTATCTGACACTGGCCCTCTCTCCTGAGCACGAACTAATTCGATCCTACTAGCAATATTCACAACTGTTTGGAAGGAAATATCACTCTTTGTCTCCTTGGCCATCTGAAGCCTGATAGTATAAGTGAGTCCATCAATGAATCTCCTCATTCTCTCATTTTCATTAGGAAGCAAGACGATGGTGTCACATGCTATGTCCACAAATCGGGTCCCATATTGTGTAACAGTCATACTACCATGCTGGAGATGCTCAAACTACTAGCGATATTCCTCTCTCAGTGTAATAGGAACAAACTTCTCCAAAAATAGCTGTGAGAACTGCTCCCAGGTAAGTGTAGGAGAATCCCCTAGTCTAGCAAGTACATAATCTCTCCACCACCTCTTGGCGGAACCAGTCATTTGAAACACAACAAAATCAACCCCGTTGCTTGCAATTATTCCCATGTTTCGCAGCACCTCATGGCAGCGGGCAAGATAATCTTGTGGGTCCTCAGAATGTGTACCACTGAAGTGAACTGGAAAGAGCTTAGTAAACTTGTCCAATCTCAATAAGGCCCTAGGAGACATTGCAGGCCTATCACCGGCCTTTGCTACAACAACAAGCTGAACTACCCTAACTGGTGGGACTGCTGGAGCCTAATTTTGGGGAGCTATCTGCTCTGGAGCGGGAGTCATTAGAGTTTGTTCTCCTGCTCTAGCCTGTGAGATGGCTGGTGCCACTGTAAATGTACCATTCCGAGCCAAGCCCTCCATTAGGCTTATCAAACGAACTAGAGCATCCTGAAGACTGGAGTAGCTATGAATCCTTCTGGGACCTAGACTGGTCCAGCAAGTACAGTCTGAGCTGGAACCTCCGCTTCCTAATCCACCTAAGGTTCTACAATGGGTGCTACTGCTCGAGCTCTACACTGAGCTCTACCTCAGCCTCGGGCACGACCTCGGCCTCGGACTCTACCCCTGGTCATAGTTGTCACCAGGGGCTCTAGCTCCTATCCGGCGGTAGATGTAGTACGTGTTCTCGCCGTCTGCAAGAGAACAAGAATAGAATGGTTCAATCATCGGTGATAGAATACAATCGCATGACAGAATAAGAAATAAGTGATATTATTCCTAAAATTCATAGCCACTGGAAGATAAGTACAGACATCTCTGTACTAATCCTTCAGACACTACTAAGCTTGCTCGTGACTCGTGAGACATAAGTAACTTAGTGCTCCAATACCAACTTGTCACGAGTCGAAATACCCAACTTCGGGACCGTAATGGAACCTAATGTTTCTCTTGCTAGGCAAGAAAACGTTAGAATAATTTTAACCATTTTTAACAATTCATATTAATTAAATAGTAAAGAAACCAACAACTAGAATAATATCTGATAAATACCATCCCCAGAACTGGAGTCACAAGTGCACGATCTTCTAGAATAATACAAACAAGGGTCTAAATAAAAATAGAAATGTCTGAAAGAAAGCACACAACTAAGATAAAGTAGAAGGGAGACTTCACAGCTGCGAACGTCGTGCACCTATACCTCAAGTCTCCTCTGATAGCTGAATCCGAGCAAATCCACAATATGCCGCTGGGACCAACTCTGGTATCTGCAAAAGAAGTACAAAGTTTAGTATGAGTATAACCGACCCCATGTACTCCGTAAGTGCCGAGCCTAACCACGACGAAGTAGTGACGAGGCTAAGGCAAGTCGCTTACATTGGCTTGTACGCTAATAATAATAAAAGCAGGAATAGAGGTAAGACATGTAAATCATATCAATAACTTAAGTAAATTCAACATTCACAACCAATTATCTTACCATTCTGTTGCGGTGTGCAACCTGTTCCCACAATATAACCCTTCAATTAATTTTTGTTGCGGCGTGCAACCCGTCACAATATAAACTTAGAATAAAATCCGATGCGGCGTGCAACCCGATCCAACAATATAATTTAACCACACTTAAATATAAAACTCCTCAAATAAATACCACCATTAATAAGAAATTATTAGGCAACAAGATGTACAAAAATTATGAATTATGTAGAAAACAAATAAGGGCAAGTAACAATTAAATGTAGAATCAGGGAGAAGATATGCAATTTAATATATAAAATTAATTTTCAAATAACAATTATGGTACAAAAATCACATAATAGGTAGAAATTGAGGCATGATTGTTGGCAATAAAATAGTATATTCAATTAATATCACAATTATTTCATGAAATAAGGTTATTAATGAACCGCGTAAAAAGACACGGAATCAGGCAATTCGATGACGTATAGACACTCGTTACCAGGTTTATATGTCGATACACATGAAATTCACATAACACATTGTTAAAGGGTTCTATTTCCTCAAGTTAAGGTTAACTACAACACTTACCTCGCTTAAAAACCAACTCAAGATTCTAATAAACCTTTGCCTCCCAAATTAGTGTCGGAATGCCTCGAATCTAGTCACAAACAATTCAATATACTCAACACGAATTACAAAAACCAATTCTATTTGAAAATACTAAATTTTCCAAGTAAAATCCGAAATTAAGTTCAAACATAAGTAGTGGGGACCACGTTTCGCAATTCGTCAAAAGTTACAAAATACAAAAACCACAAGTCCAACCATACAATTTTTACCTAATTCCGACATTAACTTGGCCCTCAAATCCTCAAATTTAACCAAGAGGGTTTTCATAATATTTTCAACTTAAAGAACCAATTAAATGCTAAAAACAATAATAGATTTGCATAATTTAACCAAATTTGAGTTAGGAATCCTTATCCCAATGTTTTCCCTTGAAATCTCCCGAAAATCGGCTTTCCCGAGCTCTAAATCGCTGATAATGAGAAATGGCACGAAATCTTTGCAGAACATAAGTTCTGTTGTTCAGGGAGTTACACATCGCAATCGCGGAACTCCCTTTGGGATTGTGTAGAACAATTTTTTCCCAAGACCATTTTACTTTTCACAATCGGGGGAATGGCTTCGCGACCGCGAAGCACAAAGCACAGGCTGCCAATTTGCACTATGAAAATGTGACGTTCGATACGCGAACCGAAGCATGACCCTCCAGAACTTCACAAACGCGAACTGCTTCATGCGATCGCGAAGCACAAATTTTAGTGCCCCAGCTTCTGTCTTATTTCCTCTTCGTGGATACAATCAACTCTACGCGTTCGCGTTGCACTACGAGCCAACCTTCTGTGCTCGTGTGCCTCTCTTCGTGAAGGTGAACAGTAAAAATGAAAGCTCACAAATATCTCTTCGCAAACGCGGGAATGACTTCGCAATTGTGAAACACTGATAAGTGAGGAATTTGACTACTTATTAGCGTCTTTTAGCGTTCATTTTAGTTCAGAAGCGTTTAATTGTATTTTCAAAAACTGATGAAATATGCTTAATTGGAGGAATATTGGAAAATGAGCCTCTAAGATGAAATATAACTCAAGAAGGAGTGATCTGAACTCAAGGAAAAAAATAGATACAGAAGCTTAAAGTGTGGACGTCATAATATCATCTACAGCCGCAGATTGTGTAGAAGAACTTATCAGAGATCTGTGAAAAGTGCAGTCCGCATATGAAATATGTGGCTGCAGAAGCAAGGCAAGATTTAAAGTTCAGAGAACTTGTATATCAAGTTCAGAGAACATGTACATTATTGTGCGGCCGCAGAAGATCAACTATATGGTAGCAGTTGCATTTGTGCGGTCCACAAAAGAGCCATGTGCGGCCGCACTAAAAAATGTGCGGACCGCAGAAAGAGAGAGATGCGGACGCGGTTCAGAATTGTGTGGCCGCAAGATTCCAATCATGTCAAGCTGAAGCAAAGTGAAGACCGCACATGAAATTGTGCGGTTGCAGAACCTCCGAAAGGGCATTTTTATCCGAAAATTCCAGCTCTATATAAATAGAAGGGTTTCATTTTTTTAGGTCAAGTTTTGACATCAACAGCTATAGTAGCCATTTTTCTTTACTCCCTTTAGTAGTTTTTGCCATTTTGACTTTTTTGAACATAGATTTCATTATTTTAATTATCAATATGGGTTAAATTATTATCTTTTTTTTAATAAAACTAACTTTTCATTCCATCAAAAACTATCATTACAAAATCAGATTAATGCTGACCATCAATCTCCTAATCACTATTACAAGTAGCTAATCTAGTTACCCTATCCATCAAATAACAACTACTCTAGGGGTATTTGTTCAAACTTTGCAAAGGTTGTTGCCATTTGATTTTTGATCTCCCTTGTATGTGCATGTGTAGAGCAATCTCTTTACATATTTCATAAGAGTGTTCAATATATGTTATATACCTCTAAAATCTTATATTTATCTATATATATGATTTAATTTTTTAAGAAGGGTGGTTAGCTGACCACCCTAATTAAGTGAATGTGGCTTCACCCCTATATACCATAATATATTTTTTGATGAAGGGTGTTCAACTAATCATCCTTTACCGACTGTATTTCTGCCCCTGTAAAATCTATTTTGTTTATGTTGCAATATTATAATATGAAGAGTATAAACGAAAAAAAGTGTAGGAGTATAATTCTCACCCTATACAGTAATACCACATATTTCATATAAAACATCAAGTTACATACATTAAATAAGACCATAAAAGATAATATGGTCATTTTTTTCATCAATAGTATATATTATAGAAGATAAACTTCACGTGCCATTAGAAAAGGCCTATGGCTATATATTGTATTTCAGCATTTGTAATAGCAGTAGCAATATTTGTTGTAGCAATTCCCATAAGCTGCATCTTCCTTCTTGCACCAATGGTTACACTTTCTGGGAAAGCACTTCCCATTCCAGCCTTTGCTAGGCTTCCCACAATACTTTGCTTCTGTTATCTTCATCTCTGCATTAAACCATAGGACAAAACAACTCTTAGGCAATTAATTCAAAACGGATCTTATAGTTGACCCGATTATTCATGGTACATCTTTCTAGTTGGTATACATGAATTATATACTGATTATATATATATATATATATATATATATATACATATATTATACATCCACAGGCGATTGGGTGAGCGGCTATTTAGGTTTATTTTTCGTAAACACAAAGAAAATACTCTTTCTTTCTTTTTTTGGTTTAAAAAAAGTACTCTTTATACAACATGAAAAGAAAATACTCATTTTATTAAAACGAAATAAAATTCTTTTTTCTACATCATGAAAAGAAAATACTCATTTAGTTGAAATGAAAGAAAATACATTTTACTGCATCATTTTATTTAAATAAAAGAATATATTTTTCTACGTCACGAAAAGAAAGTGTTTTTTTTTTGTTGAAATGAAACAAAATACTTTTTGTACATCATGAAAAGAAAATACTCATTAATTTTGTTGAAATAAAAAAGAAAGTGTTTTATCTACAATATGAAAAGAAAGTACTCTTAATAATATGTTTGTTTTAAGATAGAGGGTGCGGGGAGGTTGGGGTTGGGGGAAGAGGGGTAGGGGTGCGTGGGTAAGGTTAGTAACCAGAAAGTAGGAAAGTAGATAAGAAAGAAACAAATGCTTAAGAATTGCTCACCAGAAGAAAACATGAGAAGAAAGCAAAAGAGTACAGCACACAAAGTTGTTTTGCTAGCCATTTCTAATTAAGTTCCTTAAGTTGAAATACTTTGTGAAATCGAGGCTACCAAAGGGTGTATTTATGGTGATTCAAGAATAAATAGAAAAAGTTCTACTATATATATACAACTCAGTGTGTAGCAATAGCCCAAAACCCGGCGTAATACAAGTCACAAGCTCCATGACAATTCCAAAATCATTCCTATACAGTTGTGTCTAGTAAAGAAGGAAAGATATAAAAAGGGATAGAAGGAGACTCCGAGGCTTGCTGACGCGGGCAGGTGTACCATGAAGTCTTCAAATGAAACTCAGCTCACTAGTGTCGTATCACAACCCAAAATCCTAACATGTCGTGATGGTGCCTAACATGGTACTAGGCAAGCCGACATTATGAAATATTTTCAACACTTTTAACAAAAAAATGAATTAAAGAAGTTTAAATAATAAAAGTTCTCATAAACAGGATAGAAACCCAAAACTCAACACGGAAGTTCCCAAAAATCGAGGTGTCACAGAGTACATAAGCATCTATACATCACAAGTCTGGAAACAATATTGTCTATGATGATCTAGGACTAAATACAATAAGCAGAAAGATAGAGAAGGAGAGACAAAGTCTTCGAAATGCCGGGCAGCTACCTTGGAATCTCCAAAAGATCAACTGTGCGATGGAATCAACACCCACCGTATCCGGAAACACCTAAATTTGCACACGAAGTGTAGGGTGTAGCGTGAGTACAACCAACTAAGTAAGTAACAAGACTAAATAAAGGACTGAAACTAATGACGGGCTACACAATTAAAGTTCATTTACAGTAATTTCAACATAGGAAGGTAGGCATGCATTCAAGTTCGACAATTAAGACCAACACACCTTTGCCTCGTGAAATGGCCTCTGAATGCCTCGAATCTAGCCACAAATAATTCGATGCGATCAACACGGGCTAAAAGAATCAACTCCATAAGAAAATGCTAAGTTAGTAATCAAAAGTCAAAATCGACTCAAAAGTCGGCCACCGGAACCACATCTCAAAATCCAATAAAAGTCACAAAACCCAAAAGCTCATTCATCCACGATCCCAACCATACCAAATTTATCAAAATCCGACACCAAATCATCATCCCAATCCCCAAATAAAATTTTCCAAATCCCTGGCCTCAAACTCCCAATTTACACCTTAAATACACACCAACTAGGTGGGAAAATCAATGGGGAAATAAGATGAGCACAAGGGACTTACCTCAAAAAACACCTCAAGAATCACCAAAACCCGAGCTTAAAATGTTGCAAATGAAGCAAAATCGTGAACCCTCAGTTTTAAATAATATGCCCAGCACTTCGCTTCTGCGGCCACTTTACCAAGCCGCTTCCGCGTACCCAGCTCCCTTGCCTATTTCTCCTTCTGCGATCTCCCTGTTGCATCTGCGGTCATGCAGGTGCGGTAATTTCCTTGTACCTACGGCGCCCTGAACACTCCCCTCCAAAAGTCCCATTTGCGCAACCCAGCTCGCAGAGCTTGCACCTGTGATCAAAGGTCTGCATGTGCGGTTACACCAGTAAACTCCAGCTTCAGCAACCTCTCAATTTCAACTTTAGATAAGTTAGCCATCCGTAATCAACCCGAGGCCCCCGGGACCTCAACTAGACATCCCAACAAGTCCTAAAATCACATATGAACTTAGTCGAGTCCTCAAATCACATCAAACAACATCAAAAATATGAATCGCACCCAATTCAAGCCTATTGAAACTAAGAAAACTCAACTTCTACAACTGATGGTGAAACCTATCAAATCGCGTCTGATTAACCCCAATTTTTGCACACAAGTCACATTTAACATTACAGACCTACTCCATTTCGGAATAAGAATCCAACCCCGATATCAAAAAGTCCACACCTGGTCAAACTTTCCAAAAATTCAACTTTCGCCACTTCAAGCATAATTCCACCACGGACCTCCAAATCACAATCCGGACACGCTCATACATGGAAAATCACCCAACGGAGCTAACAGAATCATCAAAACTTCATTCTGGAGTCGTTTACTTATAAGTCAGTATCCGGTCAACCATTTCAACTTATGCTTTCAACCTTGAGACTAAGTGCCTCATTTCATTCCGAAATCTCTCTAGAGTCGAACGAACTACCTCGATAAGTCACATAATAGCTATAAAGTACAAAATGAGCAGTAAATGGGGGAATGGGGCTACAACTCTTAAAACGGTCGGTCGAGACATTACATCATTCCCCTTTTAAACAAACATTCATCCTCGAACGGGTCTAGAAACATACCTGGATTCTCAAATAGATTTGGATATCTGCTCTGCATCTCACACTCGTTCTCCCAAGAAGCCTCCTCAACTGGCTGACCTCTCCACTGCACCTTCACACAAGTTAGTTCATTTGACCTTAACTTTCGAACCTGCCGACCCAAAATGGTCACTGGCTCCACATCATAAGTCAAATCACCATCCAATTGAACCGTGATGAAATCCAAAACCTGAGACGGATCGCCGACACACTTTCGGAGTATAGAAAGATGAAACACTGGATGCACACTCGACAAACTAGGTGGCAAGTCAAGCTTGTAAGCCACCTCCCCAATCCTGTGAAGTATCTCAAATGGCCCAATATACCGAGGGTTCAACTTTCCCTTCTTCTCGAACCTCATAACACCCTTCATGGGTAAATGTTTTAGCAGAACCTTCTCCCCAACCATGTAAGAAACATAACGGACCTTCCTATCGGCATAAGTCTTTTATCTAGACTGCATCATGAGAAGCCACTCCTGAATCAATTTAACTGTGTCCAAAGCATCCTGAACCAAGTCAGTACACAATAGCCTAGCCTCACCCTGCTCAAACCTACCCACCAGAGATCTAAAATGTCTCCCATACAAAGCCTCATATGGAGCCATCTGAATGCTCGACTGGTAGCTGTTGGTGTACGCAAACTCCACGAGCGGTAGAAACTGATCCCAAGAACCTCAAAAATCAATGATATAAGCACGTAGCATGTCCTCCAATATCTGAATAGTGCACTCGGGCTATCCGTCCGTCTGAGGGTGAAATGATGTGCTTAAATCAACCTGTGTACCCAATTCTCGATGTACTACTCTCCAAAACTGCAATGTAAATTGCGTGCCCCAATCGAAATGATGGACACTGGCACACCGTGAAGGGAGACAATCTCGCGAATGTAAATCTAAGCCAACCGCTCCGAAGAATAAGTAGTCCCAACTGGAAGGAAGTGCACGGACTTGGTCAGCCAATCCACAATCACCCAAATAGCATCGAACTTCCTCAAAGTCCGTGGGAGCCCAACTACAAAATCCGTGGTGATTCTCTCCCATTTCCACTCTAGAATATTTAGGGTCTCTGATGCTCATACTTTACTTGTTAACAGTTGAGTCACCGAGCTACAAACCCCACTATATCCTTCTTCATTATCCTCCAACATTAATGCTTCCTCAAGTCTCAATACATCTTCGCGGCACCTGGATGAATGGAATACCACAAAATGTGGGCCTCCTCAAAAATCAACTCACATAGCCCATCCACATTAGGCACACAAATCCTACCCTGCATCCTCAATACCCCATCATCCCTAATAGTAACATATCTGCATCGCTGTGCTGATCTGTGTCCTTAAGGACAAGCAAATGAGGATCATCATATTGGTGCTCTCTGATGCGATCATATAAGGAAGAGCGAGAAACCACACGAGCTAGAACCTGGCTGGGCTCCAAAATATCTAGTCTCACGAGCTGGTTAGCCAAGGCCTGAACATCAACTACAAGAGGTCTCTCACCAACAGAAATGAATACAAGGCGACCCATACTCACCGCCTTCCTACTTAAGGCATAGGCTACCACATTAGCCTTCCCAGGATGTTACAGAATAGTGATATCACAGTCCTTTAGCAACTCCAACCATCTCCGCTACCTCAAATTTAGATCGTTTTGCTTGAACAAGTGATGTAGGCTCTGATAATCCTTAAATACCTCACAAGACACACGGTAGAGATAATGCCTCCAAATCTTCAATGCATGAACAATGGCAGCCAACTCCAAGTCATGAACATGGTAGCTCTTCTCATGGGGATCCAACTGACGCAAAGCATAAGCAACCACTCTACCCTCTTGCATCAAGACACATCCAAGACCGATCTGGGAAGCATCACAATACATTGTATAAGAGCCTGAAGCTGAAAGAAAAACTAGAACTGAGGATCTGGTCAAGGCAGTCTTAAGCTTCTGAAAGCTCTCTTCGCACTCATCCGACCACCTGAAAGTAGCACCCTTCAGGGTCAATTTGCTCAGAGGCGATGCAACAGATGAGAAACCTTCCATGAATCAACGATAATTACTGGCTAAGTCGAGAAAGCCCCAAATCTCCTTAGCTGAGGACGGACTAGGCCAACTCTGAACCACCTCTATCTTCTTCGGATCCACCTGAATCCCCTCACTGGACACCACGTGTCCTAAGAATGCCATTGAACTAAGACAAAACTCACATTTAGAGAACTTGGCATAAAGCTTCTCCTCCTTCAACCGCTGCAACACAATCCTCAAATGATGGGCATGCTCCTTCTAGCTATGAAAGTACACTAGGTGTGATAACCCAATAGGGCATCTTTAAATTTAATATTCATTTTTGTGTTTTGAAACCTCGAATAGCACCATTTAGCATTCGTCGACTTGTGTGCGCAGTCAGTATATTTTCTCGAATAGCTTTTATGTGAATATAGATAAAAATGTGAATTAGAGCTTTAAAACACACTTAAGCTGACTTCGGTCAACTTTTTGAGAAAATGAACCTAGATCACTATTTTGATGGTCCATGTGGGTCCATATCATGAGTTTGGACTTGTGCATATGATCTGAATTTAATGTTGAGGTCCCTAGCTTGAGTTATCGCCAATTATTGAAACTTAGAAGTTTGAAAGCTTAAAGAATTTCTAAGTTTGACTGATGTTTGATTTTGTTGATACCGGGTCTGTATTTTGGTTTCGCAATTCAGTATAGGTCCATTACTATATTTATGAATTTTCTGCCAAATTTGGTGCCAAACGGAAGTGATTTGACTTGATTCGTACATCCGGTTATTAAAATAGAAATTCTTAAGTTTCATTAAAAATTTCATTTGGTTTGATGTCAAATTCATAATTCTAGGTGTTATTTTACTGTTTTGATCATGCGAGCGAGTTCGTATGAGGTTTTTGGAATTGTGTCCATGTATGGTTTGGAGCCCCGAGGGCTCGGGTGAGTGTCGGATAACCTATGGACCTTTTGATCTTTGGAAAAATCTGGTTTTTAAGCTTCAGGTGCATCTGGTGCGTTGTGCTTTGCGATCGCGAAGAGATATTTGTGAGTTGCGATTTTTCTCTTCACCTTCATGAAGAAAGGCACGCGGTCGTAGAAATTTGGCTCCCAGTGCATCGCAAACAAGTAGATTTGATCGCGTCCGCGAAAAGGAAATGAGACGGAAGTTAGGGCACTAGAATTTGTGATTCGCGATCACATGAAGCAGTCCGCGATCGCGAAGATTTGAAGGGTCATGCATCGCGTTCGTGTATGGAACATCGTGTTTGCATAGTGCAAATTGGTGTCATGTGCAATTTTTGCTTCGATCTCGCGAAAAGTAAGATAGGCCTGGGCAAAAATTGGTCTACGTGATCGCGAAGGGAGTTCTGCGATCGCGATGTGTAAATCCCTCTTCAACGGAACTTATGTTCTGAAAATGGGATTTCATCTATTGCTCATTATTCGTGATTTAGAACTCGGTAAAGGAGAATTTTTTGATAATTCAAGGGAAAATATTGGGGTAAGGATTCCTAAATCAAATTTGGTTAAAGTATTCGAATCTATTATTGTTTTAAGCATTAAATTAGTTCTTTAAGGTGGAAAATTATGAAAGCCCTCTTGGTTAAATTTGAGGATTTGAGGGCCAAGTTGATGTCGGAATTGAGTAAAAATTATATGTTTGGACTCGTGGTTGCATAGGCGTTCACATTTGTAACTTTTGTCGAATTCCGAGATGTGGGACCCACTATTGATTATCAAATTTAATTTCGGATTTTAATTGGAAAATTTAATATTTTCATACAAATATGGTTTCTATAATTCGTGTTGAGTATATTGAATTGTTTGTGACTAGATTCAAGACATTCGAAAACCAATTCGCGAGGCAAAGGTTTATTGGAATCTTGAGTTGGTTGTGAAACGAGGTAAGTGTTGTGGTTAACCTTGACTTGAGGGAATAGAACCCTTTAACTATGTGTTATGTGAATTTCATGTGTAGCGACGTATAGACGTAGTGATGAGTGTCTATACGTCGTCGAATTGCCTGATTCCATGTCTTTTTACGTAATTCATTAATAACCTTATTTCATGAATTAATTTTTATATTAATTGAATCTACTATTTTATTGCCAACTATCATGCCTTAATTGTTACCTTCTTATGTGATTTGTGCGCCATAATTATTATTTGAAAATTAATATTTTATATGTTAAATTGCATATCTTCTCCTTGATTCTACATTTAATTGTTACTTGCCCTTATTTGTTTTCTACATAATTCATAATTGTTTTACATCTTGTTGCCTAATAATTTCTTATTAATGGTGGTATTTATTAGCATAGTTTTATATTTAAGTGTGGTTAAATTATATTGTTGGATCGGGTTGCACACCACAACGGTTTTTGTTCTATGTTTATATTATTAGAGTGGGTTGCACGTCGCAACAGAAATTATTTGAAGGATTATATTATGGGAAAAGGTTGCACGCTGCAACAGAATGGTAATAGAAATAATTGGGTGTGACTGGTGAATTGACTTCAATTATTGATATGATTTACATGTCTTACCTCTATTCCCATTTTTATTATTATTATTTCGTACAAATAAATGTAAGAGACCATCCTTAGTCTCTTCACTACTTCGTCGATGTTAGGCTTAGCACTTACAGAGTACATGGGGTTGGTTGTGCTCATACTACACTCTGCACTTCTTTTGCAGATACTGGAGTTCGTCCCAGCGGCGTACTATACATTTGCTGGGATTCAGCTATCAGAGACTTAAGGTATAGCTGCACGGCGTTCGCAACTCTGAAGTCACCCTTCTACTTTATCTTAGTTGTGTGCTTTCTTTCAGACATCTTTATTTTTATTCAGACCCTTGTTTATATTATTCTAGAAGCTCGTGCACTTGTGAGTCCTGTTCTGGGATGGTATTAATTAGATATTATTCCAATTGTTGGTTTCTTTACTATTTAATTAAGATGAATTGCTAAAAATGGTTAAAATTATTCAAACGTTGGCTTGCCTAGCAAGTGAAATGTTAGACACCATCACGGTCCCGAAATTTTGTATTTCGGGTCGTGATAAGTTATTATCAGAGCACTAGGTTACTTAAGTCTCACGAGTCACAAGCAAGCTTAGTAGTGCTTGAAGGATCGGTACATAAACGTCTGTACTTATCTTCCGGAGGCTAACAAGTTTAGGAACAATATCATTTATTTCTGATTTTGGCATGCGATTGTATTCTATCATCGATGATTAAACCATTCAATTATTGTTCTCTCGCAGATGGAGAGAACACGTACTACATCTACCATCGAACAAGAGCCAGAGCCCCCGGTGGCAACTATGACCAGGGGTAGAGGTCGTGGACGAGGTTGTGCCAGAGGCCTAGGTAGAGCTCAGTTTAGAGCTCGAGCAATAACAACTATTGTAGAACCTCAGGTGAATTTGGAAGCGGAGGTTCCAGCTCAAACTGTACTTTTCGACCAGTCCAGGTCCCGGAAGGATTCATAGCTACTCCAGTACTTCAGGATGCTCTAGTCCTTTTGGTGAGCCTAATGGAGGGTGTGCTCCAGAATGGTACATTTCCAGTGGCACCACCCATCTCACAGGTTGGGGGAGGAGCACAAAGTCTAACTACACGCGCTCTAGAGCAGATAGCTCCCGTGAATTAGGCTCCAACAATCCCGCCAGTTGGGTTAGTTCAGCCAGTTGTTGCGGCACATGCCAGTGATAGGCCCGCCATGTCTTCCGAGGCCTTATTGAGATTGGACAAGTTTACTAAGATATTTCCAATTCACTTCAATGGTACACTTTCTGAGGACCTACTGGATTATCTTGACCACCTCTGTAGGGTGCTGCGAAACATGGGAATAGTTGAAAGCAATGGGGTCAAATTTGCTCTGTTTCATATGACTGGTTCCACCAAGAGGTGGTGGAGAGATTATATACTACCTAGACCAGCGGATTCGCCTGCACTTACCTGGGAGAAGTTCTCACAACTATTTCTATAGAATTTTGTTCCTATTACACTGAGAGAGGAATACCGCAGGCAGTTTGAGCATCTCTAGTAGGGTAGTATGATCGGTACCCAGTATGAGACCCGTTTTGTGGATTTAGCACGTCATGCCATCGTCTTGCTTCCTACTGAAAAGGAGATAGTGAGGAGATTCATTAATGGACTCACATATACTATCATGCTTCAGATGGCCAAGGAGACAAAGAGTGACATTTCCTTCTAGACAACTATGAATATTTCTAGGCGAATCAAGCTAGTTCATGCTCAAGAGAGAGGGCCAGTGTTAGATAAGAGGACCTGTCATTCTGGTAATTGTAGAGGCACCTCATCTGAAGGTAGAGGTACTTATGGTAGGGGTCATCCTCCCAAGCCATTTTATTCAGCATTTCAAGCATCACACGGTGCTTCAGAGGGTCACCGTTCTATTATGCTTTACTCTGGGCAACCAGCATTAGTGCACATTCAGCTCCTATTAGTGCACCATCGCTCTAGAGTCACTACAGTGGTTATCTGGCACGTTCGAGTCAGCTTCAAATTCAGCAACGATGACAGCAGTATGGGTGTTATGAGTGTGGGAACATTGGTCACATCAGAAGATATTGCCCTAGGTTGTCGAGCAACAGATCTCAGCAGGATTCTCGTGCCATCATACCGGAACCGGTTGCTCTACCGCCCGTCTAGCAAGCTAGGGAAAGGGGTCAGATAGCTTGAGGGGAGGTTCAGTCATTAGAGGTGGAGGCTAGCCAGTTAGAGGCTGTCGGATGTAGCTCCGAGTGGTGGCACCCAACCTCGATTTTATGCTTTTCCCGCTAGGCCTGAGGCCGAATCATCCGATGCGATGATCACATGTATTGTTCCAGTTTTCCATAGAGATACTTCAGTTCAATTTGATCCAGGATCTACTTATTCCTATGTGTCCTCCAACTTTGCTTCATATTTGGTTGCCTCGTGATTCTTTGAGTGCTTCTATGCACGTGTCCATGCTGGTGGGGGGTTCTATCGTAGTAGATCATGTCTATCATTTATGTGTGGTTACTATTGTTAGTCTTGAAACTATCATAGATCTTCTACTTCTTGATATGGTGGATTTTGATGTCATATTGGGTATGAATTGGCTATCACCCTATTATGTTGTATTCGGCTGTCATGCTAAAATGGTGACCTTAGCCATGCCAAGGTTTTCTCGAATAGAGTGGAAAGGGAATCTTGGCCGTTCCACCAGCAAGGTTATCTCTTATGTGAAGGCTCGACGTATGGTCAAGAAGGAATGTCTAGATTATTTGGCTCATATTCACCATTCTTGTGCGGAAGTTCCTTCTATGGATTCAGTTCTAATTTTCCATGAGTTTCCAGAATATTTCCTGCAGATTTGCCGGGGATGCCACCCTATAGAGATATTGTCTTCTGTATTGATTTGGCTTTGGTCACCTAACCCATTTCTATTCCACCATACCGTATGGACCCACCAGAGTTGAAGGAACTAAAGGAACAATTACAAGAATTTCTTGATAAGGGCTTCATTAGACCTAGTGCCTCACCTTAGGTGCTCCCATGTTGTTCATGAAGAAGAAAGATGGGTCGATGAGAATGTGTATAGATTATCGGTAGCTAAACAAGGTCACTATCAAGAATAAGTATTTGTTGCCAAGAATTGATCACTTATTCGATCATCTTTAGGGTGAAAAGGTGTTTTCAAAGATTGACTTGAGGTCTGGTTATCATCAGTTGAAGATTAGGGCATTTGATGTCCCTAAGACAGCTTTTCGGACTCTGTATGGGCATTACAAATTCCTAGTGATGTCATATGGGCTGACAAATGCCCCAGCACCAGTTATGGATTTCATGAATCGAAGTTCAAGACCTATTTGGATTCTTTTGTGGTTGTGTTTATTGATGATATCTTAATGTACTCCAGCATTCAAGAGGATCATGAGCACCATCTTCGGATTGTGCTTCAGACTTTGAAAAATAATCAGTTATATGCCAAATTTTCAAAATGTGAATTTTGGTTAGACTCAGTTGCCTTTTGGGGGAATATTGTATCGGCAGAAGGCATAAAAGTGGATCCTAAGAATATTGAGGCAGTTCAGAATTGGCCTAGACCTACTTCCGCTATAGAGATCATCCGTATTGACCAAATTGACCCAGAAGGATGCTCCACTCAGGTGGACCGATGAGTGTGAGGAGAACTTTCAAAATCTCAAGACAAGCTCAAGACCTCTTTGACTACAACATTAATGTTGGTATTGCCTACTGGTTTGGGATCCTATACGGTGTATTGTGATGCGTCACGCATTGGTCTCGGTGCGGTGTTAATGCAGGACGATAGGGTGATTGCCTATGCATCTTGACAGCTGAAGGTGCATGAGAAGAACTTTCATGTCCATGACCTCGAGTTAGCAGCTATTGTTCATGCCTTGAAGATTTGGCAGCACTACTTGTATGGTCTATTGTGACGTCTACACTGATTATCGAAGTATACAGGTTCTGATTAAATAAAAGGACCTTAATTTGAGGTAGCGAAGATGGTTGGAGTTGCTTAAGGATTATGACATCACCATTCTTTGTCATCCGGGAAGGCCAATGTGGTGGCAGATGCCTTGAGTTATAAGGTAGAGAGTTTTGGCAATTTAGCATATCTACTGGTAGCAGGGAAGCCATTAGCCTTAGATGTTCCTTGGAAAACCAGTTCGTCAGATTGGATGTTTCCAGGTCGAGCCATGTTTTGGCTTGTGTGGTTTCTCAGTCTTCTCTTTATGATCGTATCAGGGAGCGTCAGTATGATGACCCCCATCTGCTTGTGTTTAAGGACACGGTTCAGCAGGGTGATGCCAAGGAAGTCATTATTGGATATGATGGTGTATTACATATATAACACAAGATATGTGTGCCTAATGTAGATGGGTTACGTGAGTTGATTCTCCAGGAGGCTCACAGTTCGCGGTACTCCATTAATCCAGGTGCCGCGAAGATGTATCAGGACTTGAGGCAGCACTATTGGTGGAAGCAGATGAAGAAGGACATGGGGGAATAGGTCGCTCGGTGTCTAAATTGTTAGAAGGTAAAGTATGCGCATCATCGATTGGGTGGATTGCTTCAGAAGTCAGAGATTCCATAGTGGAAATAGGAGCGAGTCACTATAGATTTTGTTGTTGGGCACCCACGAACTTAGAGGAAATTCGATGTAGTTTGTGTGATTGTGGATAGATTGACCAAGTCAGCTCATTTCATTCCTATGGTTACTACTTACTCTTCAGAGGAGCTGGCTCAGGTTTACGTTCGCGAGATTGTCAGGCTTCATGGAATATTTATCTATCATCTCTGACTGAGGTACGTAATTTACATCACGGTTCTGGAGAGTTGTAGAGCATGATCTGGGTACTCAGATGGCGTTGAGTACAACATTTCACCCTCAGACGGATGGACAGTCCGAGCGTACTATTCAGATATTGGAGGATATGTTTTGTGCATGTGCGATGGAGTTAAAGGGTGTTTGGGATGAGTTATTTCCACTTGCAGAGTTTACTTACGACAATAGTTATCAGTCGAGCATTTAGATGGCACCGTATGAGGCTTTGTATGGTAGGCGGTACCAGTTTCCAATGGGTTGGTTCGAGCACGAGCCTAGGCGATGGGTACAGACTTGGTTCATGATGCTTTGGAAATGGTTAAATTGATTTAGGATTGACGTCGCACAATCCAGTCCAGACAGAATATTTATGCGAATCGGGAGGCTTGAGGCATTGTATTCATGGTTGGAGAGCGTGTCTTACTCTGGGTTTCGCCCATGAAGGGTGTTATGAGGTTTGGGATGAAGGGCAAGTTGAGCCTTAGGTATATCGGTCCTTTTGAGATTCTTGAGAGAGTTTGAAAGGTGGCTTACATACTTGCACTACCACCTAGTCTCACTGCAGTTCATCTAGTGTTCTATGATTCCATGCTCCAGAAATATCACAGCAATCCATTTCATGTGTTAGACTTCAGCTCAGTCCAGTTGCACAAGTATCTATCTTATATTGAGAAGCCAGTGGCCATTTTGGACAGGCATGTTCGAAAGTTGAGGTCAAAGAATATTTCTTCAGTAAAAGTTTAGTAGAGAGGTGATCACGCTCAACTATGTCTTATAGAAAGACTAAACGTGCGCTGCAAATATAACCTGGGGTATTACACCCAAAGTCGATCCCACAGGGAATTTTACGTATCAATTGAGTGTATAAAATACTAAACTGTTACTTAATCACTTTTCTCAAGACTTTTGAATATCAATTGGTGATGTTTACTAAATATAATAACAAAATAATAAATTAACAATTAACTAACAATATAATGTAATCAATGATAAATAAGGGTCTACGG